>JAOSBL010164853.1:0-11338 GCA_027568915.1 Erythroxylum roraimae
TCAAACATATATGCGAATATTCATATAGGCTAACAATGAAATCTCAGCATTCACAATTCCAATACACATCTCATAATCCAATACATCATCTCATAGAACATATTGGATGTAATTCACATCGAAGCATAGCACTCAAAATGTCATCATAACTTAACACATCAAAATGCAAATGTGCACACAATTGGCTTGAGGGTTTCGTGGAACAAAACAGAGAAACTGAAGTTTACTCCATGAACGAAACGAGTCCACTTTTTGGATCTCGTGTGCCATAAGCAGGCAGTCGAGAGAAGGCTTTATGTCGACATGTACGTGAGTACGAAACGGTTCCTCTCTCGTCCAAACACAATCAAATCTCATGCTCAATTCAATCAATCACAAGTTCATATTCTCATTATTTTTCTTCTTTCCATTTAATCAAAATGCCATAATACAAGGCATAACATAATCATGCTCACAATTCAATTCTTATCAAATCTCATACATTATGATGCAATTTTCACATCACATCATTTCAAAGCAAGCCATTTAGCACACAATACATATAACGCATTTTGCTCATTACATAATAACTATAAATAATTTACCCACCTTATAATTCTTGAAAATCCAAACTCAATTTGTGCCTTCCTCTTGCTTTTGGGTAGGTTATCCTTGATATCCTAACACAACCAAAATTCTTATTCAATTCCAAATCAAATGGAAATCTCCCAAATTTCCATAATCACAATAAAATGAAATTAACACAAATCAAACTCAAACTTAACCTATCCATGGTCCATCTAGGTTAGAAAACCCAAAACCTAGCTTAGAAACTCCAAAAATCAAATGGGTCTCCCAATCATCTTCTTCCTCCAATCATTCCCAACGCAAAACCCCTTTCTCTCTCTAAAACTTCTTCATTCTCAACACAACAACCCATTTCTTTACTAAAGCAAGAAGAAGATGATGAACTTACCTTGTCAAGCTTGATTTCTCCTTCTTTCTTCTTCCTTCCAAGCACTCTCTCTCTTCTCCTCTCTTCTTCCAAGTTTTTTCTTCTTTCTTTTGGCCTCTCACGACTTCTCTCTTCTCTTCACGTTTTTGCCTTCTTCTTTCTTATTTCAAGACCACAATTTAATTATCTTTCCCCATTTTGCCCTTCATTTATCTTATCCTTCCCATTATGCCCTCCTTTTGTCTTTACAACTAACATCTTACAGTTTTAACTTCTTAACTAATGATCATGGAAAAATTGAAGGAATTTGATAACACTTCCTTCTAGAAAAATGCTCCTCGTTGTCTTAATTTTCTAATGACACCAAAATCATTCAATTTGGTTCAGAAATATGAAAGTTATATCCCAAACATTTCCGAACTATTCTTATACTAAAACAATATTTTGTACTCAACTTCCATCCAAAAATTGAAACTCTTAGAGTCTGAATTAGAACTCAATTTCATCATATAATTTGTATCCGTATTTCTCTAGTTTAATCCAAATCAAGAATCATCTCATTTCGATAACTAGAAAAAACATTACGGCTAAAACACCGAAGTAGGCTCAATGAACATGTTCTAACTACATTTTCCAAATTTTAACTTCCAACATTTCACATATAATAGTTCTAACTTCCAGGAAAAGTTTGGGGTCCAACAATTCTCCCTCTCCCCCCCCTCCCCCCTTAAAGAATCTCATCCTCGAAATTCTTACCTGATTAATCAAATAGATGGAGGTAATGCTATCTTATGTTTTCCTCAGTCTCCCAAGTAACTTATTCATTCGAATAATTTCTTCCAAATGACCATAATCAATAGGCTCACTCGATCTTTCAATCACTCATTTAGTCATTCATTTTCTTCACTAATTCCTCAATATACTTCAAATTATTCACGATTTTCCACTTCTTACGTCGATAATACCAATATCATATCATATCGATATTTCTTAGCATACTCGCCTATAACACATTATGAATCTGAGACATCTTTGTTAATAATACTAACTCATAAGGCAATGGTCCAGTTCTTGAGGCCAATACAATTCAAGCTTGGTTGCTTCTTTATCCTAATCTGAGCACATCTTGCACTCAATCTAAGCACACCTTGGGAATATGATACTTTTAGAACATTTCATCCTTTGCTTCATAGTTCAAATCTCTATAGCGTCCACTTAACTCTTCTGTGTATCTCACTTTACTCCATACTTTCGGTATTGATCCACTAACTCCTTTATCTCTTTATCAGGTGTACATACTTCTCATTTCAATCATAAAGCATCATTTTCCAATTTAAACTCAGAATTCAGATCCATTTTCAATTCCTTAATAAGATTCTCAATTTCTGAATCCTCAATTTGGGCTTTGTTAATCCTTTCATGTGAAACTAATCTTCAATTCCATAGTAATTAGTACTTTGATTTGCCTCAAAATTCAACTCCACATTTTACACTTTTATTACACCAGATTTAATAACCTCAATACCTGAATTCATGTTTCACTGCTATTGGGATTTTCTATTTAATGCATTTGATTACAACACTAGCTTTACCAGTATAGTGCTCATTTACATAATCATAATCCTTTAAATAACTCTATCTATTGTCTCAGTCTCGTATTCCATTCTTTCAACTCAATAATTACCTCAAATTTTAATGATATGTATATTTATATACATCCAAGATGTTCCCATACATATACTGTTTCCAAAGAAATCACTACTTTAGCAGTTCTAAATCATGTATCGAACAATCAACCATGAGGTTGCAATTGTCTCCATGCATATGAAATCACTTTATCATGCTGCTTTGGATTTTATCCTAATCTCTTATACGGCATCATTGTATACTATAAAATCTCCTAATTCAAACGATATAATTAATATTGGTGTTATAATTCCTCAAAATTCTCTTTACTTTCATTACTCATATGATTTACATGTTTTTCCTCAAGTATTCAAACTATTCTTCTCAACTTTTCGAATACATTTAATATATCATCAAATTTTGCTTGGATCGATTTAATCTTCAATACCATAATACTTTCAGGGAATTGTCAACAGATATAACCAAAAACTCCTTGTGCCCGTGATTGGTTCTCGTAATTCTTTAAGTATCTTATTCCTCAATAAGGTAGCATTATCTCACGTCATTTTGAATTTTCCAATTGACTTACCTTTCTTAAATGATTTTCTCAATTCATTCGATTTCCTTTGATTTCACATTGACTTATTCTAATGTTTGCTCATTCATATTAGTTTCTCCACACATTTCAACTTATTTACAAACTTAACTTCCTGTGTTGGTAATACATTCATCAAAATCTAATTTATACCTCCTGTGCATACTCTATCTCTCATGCTTGAGTCTCCACTAGGGATATGACTCCAATATTCACTTTTGATTCATTTCATGTTCTTTTCTGATTTGCTCTTTCCTTGATCATTCGTAATATAAACTAACTAATCTGTTCAACCTAATTCAATGAAATTCTTCTTCAAAAGAAGATTTCTGGCTACTATCATCTATACTGTTCAAGTAATCTTTATCAATCAATTGACATCATCATCAATACTGTTTCAGCCATTCTTAACACCTCAATAAGATCGATTTCAACTACTCATGATATTTCAATAATTTCAATCTCTGTCACACTTTACATGACCAAAATATCCTTTATAATAAAACTCAATGAAATAAGAGGCATATCCGTTTACTCTTATATTTTGGCATGTCACCAATTTATATCTTATGCTACTGATACATCAATCGTAACTAATTCTGAACAACCTCTGAATAGTATATTACTATTTAAGATTTCGGCTCCATCGTAGTTACTTTTTCAGCATAATCACCTATACCATACTTCTATCTCGATACTATGATTCATCTCATAATTTTAACTATAGGGATCATAGATTAACTCATATACCATATCTAAATATAAATCTCATATGTAATCAATCACATTATTCACCAATGCAACCACATTATCAAATATGTACTCATAATAACTAGTCGAATTAGCCTCGAGGACTTCTACATATATCACTATCATTCGTTTCGTTTTTTTTTTCATACGTGCATTCTTAATCAATTTTGAATTATAGACACATAGCCCTCTTGAAATTCTGATCCCAATTCACTAGCACAGTCTTTTTCTAGATCATAAACTTCGAGTTCAGCTTGTCAATTCCACTTTGCTTGTACAACATAAATCTTGCCATTTTCACCCTTGTCTCTATTTCTTTTTCAGTCAATTCATGGAAATATTTTCACATCCATATCAATTCAAATACATATCGTCAACAAAATTCCGTTATCAAATTCACTACATATCCACAAATACTGAATTTATGTCTAACATATCGGACCACGTAATATTTCTTATTTCTAAATATCCAAAACTTTCCTTATCTTACACTCTAACAAAACACCATTCTTCTCATTGTTTCTAATAGTCCAAACTCTTAACAAAAGTTCATACATGTGACTCATGTGGTTGCAATTACTGGGATCCTATACTCATTAGCACCCTTCTCTAATGGTGAGGAATCAGGTGCAGTAGATCTTTGCAAAACTCCTCGTGTTCTTTTACGAGGTGGCAATTTACTCCTTCAATAAGACATTTCCTTTTTAGCTTACTTTCATTTAAAATCTTATTTCCTACATGTATGCATAATATGCATGTCACTTAATGCAATCAATCAATTCACAATGCAAACAAACAGTCATAGTATAACAATTAATACCATTATGCATTATAAGCCTAGGAATACAAAAGCCTAAGCTCTGATACCACAAGATGTTGGGCTTCATTTTCGAAGCCAAACAATCGATCCGGAGTCATAAAGCGTGAACATATCACCGTGTAGGGTTATTTCAATTAACCCTCATTATCCGTCATCGGTTCATCTTCATTCTCATAACATCCCAAAAATTTCTTCATAATTTGTTCAATGGTGTGCCCATACAAATCAATCACCATAATCAAACTCATTTCTCCTAATTCAGAACAAATTTTGGGAAACTTCGAACCTAAATTTCAAATTGACTTCTTTAAATAAATTGTAGCTTTAAGCCTCTAGTTTTTTTTGAAGCAAGAACCATCTTAATCGGAGCTCTATAGATCAAGATATGCTTAAAAACCCAAAGTATATTCACAACCTAGTTATGCTCTTCCAACCGATCCCTCATTTTTCAAATCAACTGCAAAAGACAAATTTTCATGTAGAGATAGTAAAAGATGTTAGGAATCCATCGCTTCAAGGATCACTTCATTTAGAGGTCGGATGAGAAAGTTATGACCAAAAGAATCGAACATGTTTATACTCTCAATTATATTGCACCTAACTTGGAGCAATTCCCATAACTTTCACTACAGATGTCGGATGGATGTCATTTTTGGACTATTTGAAAGAATACTTCTAGATCTAAAACTTTCATGAAGACCACAAAGTGAGATTCTTCACATAAAAGGGTCACAAATCGTGATTTACTGAAGTTGTCCCGTGTATGTCCATTTAACAGACATCGACTAGCTTGGGAGCCATTTTTCACCTGAACACTAATATCCATTTAACGAACACCAATATCCGTTTAATGGATATGCACTGGGATGGGGGCTCTTTTTCACCCCAGAAGGTCTGTTTAATGGACCTAAAGTCCGTCTAACAGGCATATGTCACCCAAAACTTCCTCCAAAGCCTCTCCAATGGTTCCTACATCCATTCTAACATCATATTCACTCATAATCTTTCCAAATTCACTTCTTCTAATGTAATATCACTCCCTAAACATTCAATTACCAAAATGATTTCATAAATCTCCCAAAACTCAACCCAAATGATTCATCACATACAACAAATTCTCATCATTCTTCATAGCTGTCATGTTCACACCTCCTATGCAGCATCATCACTTATAATGCTCATATCTCTCAACTCCGATACCCAAAATTTTCATACTTTATAGTGTTGGAAAGCTAAGAGGATATACTACAATTTCATGAAAATTACTTTGTCCAATTCAGCCTATATTAATCCAGATTTTCCCTTGAAGTCGGTAACACAATTTCTATACCTATGAAAGCTTGCAAAATGCAATATCTCTTCGTATCCATTCTACGAAATACTTTTCGTTACACTCTTAAATCTCACTTCAAATGGTTCATCCCATATAACCTTTCAAATCTCTAACATGCTATTCTAAAAATAAGCAACAATTTGCGATCTCAACAAGGAAGCATATGCATACACGCATTCCACTTCCACAACGATCATACTCAACTTATAAAATGACATATGCATACATTGAAGGAAATCTTCAAATTCACATTCTCATTACTAAGAAAAGTAAATATCTAAACAAGCTTTATTTACATATCAATATACACATCACAAACTTAAAACATATACAAATGGATGCTTAATGTTTGGCATGCTTAATAAGCTATACAAAAGTGTTCGAACTAGCTTAGTACAAAAGCTAACTATCTCGGAGTTTGTCCAATTGCTTTGCAAGGATCGTTAAACTTCTCGTTCTGCATCTGAGGAGGGAAAATGATAGGTTGAGCTACACAGCTCAGTGGCTAATATATTTATAGCCATTAGTGATGAGCCACACAATCAAACATATATGAGAATATTCATATAGGCCAACAATGAAATCTCAACATTCACAATTTCAATACACATCTCATAATTATATACATCATCTCATAGAACATATTGGATGTAATTCATATCGAAGCATAACACTCAAAATGTCATCATAACTTAACACATCAAAAATGCAAATGCACATAATTGGCTCGAGGGTTCTGTGAAACAAAACAGAGAAATCGAAGTTTATTCCGTAACGAAACGAGTCCACTTTTTGGATCTCGTGGGCCACAAGCGGGCAACCGAGAGAAGGCTTTATGTCGATGTGCACGTGACTACGAAACGGTTCCTCTCTCGCCCAAACACAATCAAATCTCATGCTCAATTCAATCACTCACAAGTTCATATTCTTAAGATTTTTCTTCTTTCTATTTAATCAAAATGCCATAATACAAGGCATAGCATAATCATGCTCACAATTCATTTCTTATCAAATGTCATACATTATGATGCAATTTTCACATCACAACATTTCAAAGCAAGCCATTTAGCACACAATACACACACAATGCATTTTGCTCATTACACAATAACTATAAATAAATTACCCACCTTATTACTCTTGAAGATCCAAACTCAATGTAGTCCTTCTCCTTGCTCTTGGGTAGGATTTTCTTCAATTCGTAAAACAAACCAATTTTTCCATTCAATTCCAATTCAACAGTTGTATGCCAAATTCGACAGAAGAGGCAACATGGTAGCCTTTGGAAGCAATGAAGGAGAAGTATCCACACCTCTTCAATGACTCAGATAAGAATTTCGAGGGCGAAATTCTTTTAGGGAACGAGAGCTGTTGGATCCTGATTTCTTTTCTAAATTTTTTTATTATTTGTTTAATGATTTATTTATGTTTTGTTTGTTTGTTTAATTATTTCTTTTTTAGAATTGGGTCATTAATTAGAATTTAAGGGAAGGATTAGAAATTGAAATTAGAATGAAGTATTAAATTAAGTTAGCTTAAGTAGTTAGTAGGCTTGTGTTAAATGAAGGAGGGGCAAAATTGGAAAGGCTATGTAAGTGAGGGGTAATATTGAAAGAAAAGGAGTAACATTGTGTCTTAAAATTAGAAGAAGAGTGGAAGATGTCGTGAGCAGCCAAAGAGGAGAAGAAAAAGAAGGGAAAGGAAGGAAAAATCGTGGGAAGAAGAGGAAATCAAGCTTTTTAAGGTAAGTTCATCATCTTCTTCTTGCTTTAGTGAAGAAATGGGTTGTTGTGTGTGAATGAAAAAGTTTTAGAGAGAGAAAGGAGTTTTGTGTTGGAAATGCTTGGAGGAAGAAGATGATTAAGGGAACTCAATTGATTTTTGGATTTCTAAGCTAGGTTTTGGGTTTTCTAACCTAGATGGACTATGGGTAGGTTAAGTTTAATCTTGATTTGTGTAATCTTATTGAAGGAGTAAAATGTCACATTGTAAAAGAACACGAGGAGTTTTGCAAGGATCTGCTGCACCTGATTCCTCACCATTAGAGAAGGGTATTGATGAGTATAGAATCCCAGTAATTGCACTTGCATGAGTCACATGTATGAACTTTCGTTAAGAGTTTGGACTATTAGAAACAATGAGAAGAATGATGTTTTCTCAGAGTGTAAGATAAGGAAAGTTGTGGATATGTAGAAATAAGAAATATTACGTGGTCCGATATGTTAGACATAAATTCAGTATTTTGGGATATGTCAGTGAATTTGGTAACGGAATTTTATTGAAATTATGTACTTGAATTGATATGGATGTCAAAATATTTTCACGAATTGACTGAAAAAGAAATAGAGACAAGGGTGGAAATGGCAAGATTTATGGTGTACAAGCAAAGTGGAATTGACAAGTTGAACTCGGAATTTATGATCTGGTATAAGATTGTGCTAGTGACATTGAGACAACCTGAATCGGATTGTATATTGGCTAACTTTAGAGTAAGGCCAGTATTGAATGAGAAGATTAAGGAATTGCAAGAACAGGATGAGTACTTGAGCAGGCTCAGAGAAGAGATAAATAAATGGTAAACCTTCTGAAATAGAGGTAAGGGAAGATGAATTGATGGTGGTAGGAAACAGATTATGTATTTCGGATATGTTGGAATTGAAGGATGAAATTCTGGACAAGGCACACAGTGTGCCTTATGCAATGCACCCAGGAAGTACGAGAATGTATAGAGATTTGAAGGAGCATTTTTGATGGAAAAAAAATGAGGAATCGGTTGGAAGAGCATAACTAGGTTATGAACATACTTTGGGTTTTTAAGCATATCTTGAGCTATAAAGCTTCGAATGAGGTGGTTCTTATTTCAAAATAAACTAGATACATGGGGCTACAATTTTTCTGAAAATTCAAGTGGTGATTTAGGTGTTTGACTGGTGTGGGCTCGCTCCTTGTGATTTGGGATGTTATGAGAATGAGGATGAAACGATGAGGGCTAAAGAGATTCCAAGGTAATAACCCTATAGGAAATACGTTAACGTCTCATGCTTTATGACTCTGGAACGATTGTTGGGCTTCAGAAACGAGGCCCAACATTCATCTTGTAGAGCTTCTTTAATGTTCTTTGGCTCGAATGAAGATATATAGCACAAGTATCCCGCAGGTTCTCGATAATTAACCCTTTTTCTTTCTCTTGTATTTCTTCTTTCACTAACACCTCCAATGACATTCTTACAGGATGATTTCCTCGAATTCGAGATGGAGAATCTTGGTTCAAATCAGCTTCTCTCAAGTTTTGAACATTTAAAGGAATAATCTCTGCCTATAGTGTTTTGGTTGATTCATCATATGAAGTGACTAAAAGTTCTTCAATTCGTGCAGTTACTTCCTCAGTAGCAACTAATTGCAAATCTGAGCAATTTTTCAATCTTATCTCGTTGCTTGTTTGAGCTGATTCAGAGGGTCGATTATGTTGATTTTCTTCTTCCACTTGACCATTTAATAAAGATACATCATCTATCACAACGTTTATGGACTCTAGCACTTTCTTGGTTCTTTGATTATACACTTGGTAAGTTTTACTGTGAGTTGAATAACCAATGAAGATTCCTTCATCACTTTTGCTCTCGAATTTTTCGAGCTGTTCCCGATCTCTAAGAATGTAACACTTACTTCAAAAGCATGAAAGTAACTTATATCTGGTTTCTTTCCTTCCCTTCCAAAGTTCATAAGATGTCTTGTTCAAGATGCTTCGAAGATACACTCTGTTACATATGTAACATGCTGTATTAACTGCTTCAGCCCAAAATCGCATAGACAATTTGCTTCAATTCAACATAGAATTGGCCATTTCTTGAACTGTTCTATTTTTCCTTTCGGCAACTCCATTTTGTTGTCGAGTTTTAGGTGCTGAAAATTCTTGTATGATGCCATACTCATCACAAAAGTCATTAAGTATTCTCAAATTCCCTTCCGTGATTTGATCGAATTCTTAATATAGTCATATTTTTTAAATTCATGACTTGCACACATAGGCTTCTAAAAGCCTTGAAAGTGTCTGATTTTACTTTAAAAAATGATACCCAAGTATATCTCGAATAGTCATCAACATAAGTTAGAAAATATCTCATTCCACCAATATTATCATGTTGTGTTGGATCAACCAAATCTATGTGAATTAATTCAAGTATGCAAGATGAGGTAACATGCCTAACCTTTAAATGTTGGGACCCGATTTTGAAATCGGATCCTAACCAGGAAAACGAAAAACGAAAAAACTAAAAACAAAAGCCCAAAGCAAAAACGAAGGGCCAAAAGCAAAACGAATAACAAAAGAACGGACGAGGAATCGAAGGAACGGATTTACAAAATCTCAGAATCAAAGAAACCAAAAGAACGGATCCTAACCCCGAAAGTGGGCCCAAAACAAAATGCAAACTAAGGAACGGATTTACCACATCGGATCAAAAATAACGCGCAGAAATGAAAGCTTAAGGAACCAAAGAAAACGAAAGGCTCGGAATCAAAGAAAACAAATTGCTTAAGGAAAAAAACTGAAGGTCAAATTCCAACATCCGAAACGAATACCTTAGAAAAACACCGCGTTGGAAACTATACGACACACTCGGTCTAAACTAATCCAAATCGGTATAAAATTTTTTTTCATTCACCCTTTAATCAAGCAAAAACAATTTCCCTTTTTTGAATTCATCAATTTATAACCTCAATTCATTTTATCCCTCATATGCGAATCATAACCATCAATTAAAACAAAAACTTATTTTTCTTTTGCCATCAAGACGCACACATGTCTATATATCACCAATTCAAACTATAATCAAAAGCACTTCAATATTTCCAATCCATCAACACAATTCATCGGACCTCCTGTCCGGAATCCCAACACAAACAAACACATTCATATACCCACAGCACTTCAATAATTCTCAATCCTCAAATTCATCAGACCTCCTGTCCGGAATCCAAACGCAATCAAACCATAATCATATACAGTCACATTCATATTCAAATCAATACACAAATTTATAACTCATTATTTACATTCCAAAAATAAATACATTACGAATGATACAACATCAATCCCAAAATCCAAATCCAAAAATAAAGATACAACTTCAAAATTCACATGACATAAATGTCCCAAAATTCTCAACCAACATGACTAAGATCTAAATCTTACAACAAATTTACTTAAAAACACAACATAAGCATAAACGAACAAATGCCTTGACTTTCTTTCATCCGATCTCCTGTTCGATACCTGGA
>JAOSBL010164872.1:0-11338 GCA_027568915.1 Erythroxylum roraimae
TCTACTATGCTGCACCGTGGTATTGCTCCCAGGTGAAGGGATTGTCTAGAATACTCAACAAGTTGATAGGAAGCAATGACAGGTTTCAACACCATTATAAATGCAAAGATCTCAAACTTACACATTTGATGTTTGCAAATGATCTTCTTCTTCTATTAGGGGTTAATGTGTCTTCTGTTAAAATCCTACAAGATATACTAAGCATGTTTTCATATTGGTCTGAGCTGAGAGTCAACAATTAGAAGAGTATCTGACAACGCTTATCGAGTGCACTGCAAAATTTGCAGAGTTTACATAACTCTGCACATTAAAAACTTGTAGAAGTGGTAAGTCAGAATTGTATCCACAGGAAATGTTCGGTTAATTATCTTAACGAAAATAATTTATATAAAGGAAATAAAAATGGGGTTTTGGGTTTTTATGTAATTGAGAAAATAAAGTAAAATTAAACTAGTAAAATCAAATTATAGAAAAACAATCGAAAATGATAAAAATGTCGAATGTGTGTAAAGTTTGGTTCTAGGATTAATCTTGGCCTAGAAACGATTAAACAAATCCCATCATTCTAATGCTTTCACACCTCTCCTCGAATTATTGATCATAGAGTAACAAGACGCTCTGCTAATCTCAATTTTCCCTTAGGTTGTGTTTAATCAAGAGATGCTTGTTAATTAAATCTACCCACCGAATAACCTAGGATACGATACCATCTCTAGATTCAATTTGGCAACTACATTACGAAGTGAAAAATAGATCAATATAGGCAGTAAAGTCACACGTTCAGAATATCTAACCTAAGTTATGTTGTTCCTAACAATTCAAGATGATTAGTGGCTACTAACGAACATGAAATATAACAATTACGGATTATATTCAACATTCTAGCATTAGGTTTATAATAGAATAATCCAAATAATGTATCAAGATTATCTTTACAAAACTAGATTCAATCAACAACAACAACAATAACAATAACGTATCATGATTATCTTCACAACCTCTTGCATGTTTGGATTTAACCTTCTTTGTCGCTCTCTCACCGTTTTGCACTCTTCTTCCAGGTTAATCCTATGCATCACCATATTGGGGCAAATCCCCCTAATATCAAAAATTTGCCATCCCATAGCTCTCATCCTTTTCCTAATGGTCTCCACCACCTTCTCTTCTTGCTCAAAATCTAATTGGTTCGAGATAATGATGGGTAGGGTATGGTTTTCACCTAAAATGTGTATCTCAAATGAGAAGGTAAAGGTTTAAGCCCTAACATGGGGGGCTTAACGAAAGAAGGTGGTGTAGGTGTATCTATTCTCTCCAACTTCTCTAACTCGACTTCCTCACATAAATACTCTTCTCTGACACTTTCTTCCCTGAGCACTTCAGTAACTTCATTAACTTCCTCTTCAACCTCCTTTACACATTCAACCACAACATCAATCTTCATACATACATTACCATGCCTTGGTTTCTTCAAAGATTTAGACATATTAAACTCAACTTGCTCATCACCAATCCTCAAAACAAGTTTTCCCTCATGCACCTACACAAAACCAATGGACAATTTTTATCAGCTTCAAAATACAATACCACAAAATCAACAATAATGATAAATTTATCTACTTTTACCAATATATCTTCTACAACTCCATATGGTCTCTTGATGGATTCATCTGCAAGTTAAATCAGCATGGATGTTGGTTTAACCTCTCCTAGTCTTAATTTCTTGAAAATAGACAAAGGCATCAAGTTAATGCTTGCACCTAAATCACATAAACATTTAGAAAATTCAAAGTCTCCAACAACACATGGAATCATAAAACTCCCTAGATCTTATAGTTTTGAAGACATCGTGGTTGAGATAATTGAGCTACAATTCTCTGTCAAAGTGACCATCTGGTTATCATCCCAAGTATGTTTATCTGTCAGTATGTCCTTCAGAAACTTCACGTACTTGGACATGCACTCCAAAGCTTCCACCGATGACAAGTTGATCTAAAGCTTCTTCAATTTCTACAAAAACTTGGAAAAGTAAGTATCTACCTGATGTTGTCTCACCCTTTCTGGATATGGAATTTGGGTTTGTATGGTGGTGGTGGTATATAAAGCCTCTATTCTTCTTTCTCTTCTCGAATCTCCTTACCTTTTCCTTTTTCTTGGCAATCTTTTTTCACACTTGGTTCCACCATTTGCTTGCCATTTCGAAGTGTGATAGCCTTCAATTGTTCCCTTGGGCCTTAGTATTGCTTGATATGCTACCTACACTTCTAGAAGACATGCCATAAGCAAGTTGACCTACCTGTACCTCCAAGTTGTGGATGGATGAGGCATGATTCTTCACTATCTGATCAAACTTTGCCTCCATCCTCTTTCGACTTTCCTCCTAGCTCGAAAACATCCTCTTTTGGTTCTCTTCTTGATTTGCCAGTTTGAACCCCAAAACATTCATCAACTTGTCCATTTTGTTCTCCAAAGATCCAAGTCTGTCTTGCTGAAATCTTGGAGGTCCTTGTTGTCTTGCTTGGCTACTTGCATTTTTAGTATTCCAAGAAAAATTTGGGTGGTTTTTCCACCCCAGATTATAAGTAATTGAGTATAGATTGTTACCTCACTGTGGTTGGCCCAAGTAACTTACCTGTTTAGTGTTACTAGTTCCCAACAAGAAACATTCTATTGTGCAATGGATGTCCTACCTGCATAACTCGTATTGTGATTGCATAACTTTGGTTATAGATGAAGATGCTCCTTGCATATTGCTCAACTACTTGGTGAGGGCCATGATTTTTGCCTGCAAAGCGATGAAAGAGTCAATTGGGATAATACCTTTTTGCTCCTTGTACCTTTGCCTACTCCTCTCACTTGACCACATGCAACTATTGCTTGCCAACTCTTCCAAAAGATCATGAGCTGCATCGATAGTTTTCCTCATTAAAGATCCTCCCATAGCTACATCTATGGTCCCTCTTGTGCTCTAATTTACACCATTGTAGAATGTTTACATGAGGAACTCCCTTGGAAGGTTGTGGTGAGGATAGCTTCTCTATAGTTCTCTAAACCTCTCCCAAGTTTCATATAAAGACTCCTATCGCTTTGTTAAAAATTTGTGATTTCCTTAATAATCCTTGTAGTTTTAGTCAATGGGAAGTATTTAGTGAGAAATGCCTGGGCTAGCTGTTCCCAAGTATTAATCTACCCTGAGCTGAGTGGATTGTACCACACCTTCGCCCATCTTTCAAAGTGAAAGAGAATAGTCACAACCTCACAGCATCGTCAGACATCCCATTAAATTGGAAAGTATCGCATATCTCCAAAAAATTGACAAGAAGGGTGTTGGGATCTTCATTGGACAACCCATAGAACTGCACACTACTCTGAAGAATATTGAGGAGTGCCAGCTTTATCTCAAAATTGTTAGCTTAAATCACTGGCCTTGTAACTCCTTAAGGACTAAATCCTGGTCTCATAAAGTCCATCAGTTTCCTTTTAGCCCTTAATTGTTCTCCTTCTTTCACCATATTTCTTGGTATAATGTCTTGGCATTTTGCTCTTCTCAACTGTTTTTCATGCCTTGTGATATCTACTAACTCTTTGTCGCGAAATTCAGTATTCCTTCGTGTGTTCCTTGCATTCATGCACCTGCAAAGACATAAGGAAAAGTATCAAAAACTCTTAAATCAAAGTAACCCAAAATAAACAAGATGCTAAATAAACAATCCCTGGCAATGATGCTAAAACTTGTTGAATGTAAAACATACTACTAGTCTTATGCTCAAAATTGCAAGTAAACGGATCATATCGTAGTTGGAAGCAGATATCGATCTCACAAGGATTGTGCTTAGGCACCATTTAATTCAGGTTATTCTTTGTTTCAGAAATAGTTTCACTCAAATTTTAAAAAATAATTAATAAAATAATGACAAACTAAAAGTAACAGGAAATAATGCAACCAAAACCAAAATCGTAAACTAAGACTTAGAGAAAAATCAAGATTAAACATTAGGACTTGTCATTATCCCTATTTGCTCCCCTCGGATTAACTAATTCAATTTATGCTTGACCCAAGATTTCCTAAAATTCTAGCTACCCTCTCTCAAGGTGTAACTAAATGTCACTAGTTAAATAAATTAGAATTAACTTTGAGATCTCTCGATGTACAAAGTTTTTCCTAAGCATTTAACTAGATATGAAGCTATCCTATAGGCAGTGTATTAATGTATACCAAGCTCACTCTCTCAATTTATTGCAAGATTTAAGCACAATAATTAACACAAACATGGATATCATTAAATCGATGACCAAAGGTTCACAAATAGTTCAAACAACAAAGCCAATCATAATATCCATAACATCCCTAACAATCAAACAATCCATAATAAACATACTAGAAGAGAAAGAAATTGAAATAAAATTGGACAGGGTAGCTCCTTCTCTTCTTTGCCCGAATCTGGAAAATTTGGATAACGAGGTGCTCTTTACCCAATCAGAAATAAAACCTTGAATCTCCACATATCTTTAGGCTCTAGCTCTGTCTTTTGGCTCTAGGAAGCAAGTTTTTCGACTATCTGACGGCTCTTGGAATTCTCTTCCTTATAAAGTCACAAAACCTAAAAATAAAACAAGAAACCTGCATGTTCGTTCGACTTTCAATTCCCACGATCGTGGGAATTATACTTGTGCTTCCCACGATCGTGGGTTCTCTTGAAAGAAACTTTCTCCCTAGATTTCCCATGATTGTGGGAAACATGCCCTTTTTCCATGGTTGTGGGTTCTTGTGTTTTCAATAGCTTCACTTCTCTTCTCTTGGTCCCTAGCTCAATCACAAAGGTGTCCACCCTCCATTCTTACACAAAAATGATCAATTCCTACCCAAAACCAATATCAAACACAAAAGAACAACCATGAAGATCAAACTAAACAAAAACACACAAAACAAGTCCTAAAACACAATAATACTAACCTATCATGCAAGAAACACATACTAAATACTTATAAAACACATACTAATGCACAACTATCAGCCATGCACACTAAGTTTTTGATCCGATCTTTTATGCGTGTGACCCTTAGGTTCTTAGTTATTTTGGGCACTTGAATTAACTCTTAATCCAAGCATATCATGAATGGTTTCATGCGACTTGAGTTAACTCTTAATCTAAGCAAATCATGAAGGGTTTCACGATGTCAATTTACCGAAATGTAAGTGGATTAACATATGAACTCTTCGATAGTTAATTATCCAACTTACAAACCTTTCCATAGACAATTACCGTGCAATTCGTCCCTTTACCATCCCATACCCCACTTAGTTCAGAGTATGGGCTATGTGTCAACTCCCACTAGACTGACTACATCACATCTAGTCCAAATGATGTTAGTTCTTGTCCTGGGGATCTCATTACTCTATGTGTCATTGAAGACTCTCTTCATGTAACATAATTGCTCTGGCTATAGACTCTCGAGTGATGACCCTAACAAAAGGCCGTAGGTATCAGCTCCTTCTGCTAGGAGTGGTGAATCCTTTATTGGCTACCCATTTAACTTCAAATGCCAATAGTTGTACCCAATCACCACTCTATGAGCGACCTCTTCTTGAGGCAACAAGGAATGGTGTCAAAGCATAGGATCAGTATCTAAGATATCCTTGAGCACCTTAAGTCTAAGGATATTGGCACCATTGCTATGATGAGATTAATCACTGACATTTGGTAGATCATCCATATGATAGTCTCATAGCGGGTTATCCAATGTACTTACTACTCTTAGTAAACATCCACATGTTAACTTTAAACATCTCAAACTTACAGTTTATAAGATCCACTGCTTGATCAAATGAAGGAGTATAACATGCTAGTCTATTTTGATTAACAATGTCCTATCTCATTAATCCTTTGACTAGGGATAATTTAGATATTAACATAATTGCATATGATAGGAATCTCATTATCATAATATCATCATGATTTCCTTCATGCTATGTTTTGTATCATGGACTTCATTAATTCGATTTATGATTGACATCAATTCATAAATAAATGAACATCAAATTAATGAAAATTGCCTTTTGCTTTATTAATCAAAATAAAGTTTGTATAAAAGAGTTAAAGTTGATTGCCTTTAAAGCACTACTTTAACAATTGATTGCCTTTAGAGCACTACTCTAACAATTCATATATTGAATAGTTAAATAATATGTATATATTTAGTTGATGTAACAACAATAACACCTAGTATGAATCTCATTGATAGTGAATCAGGTTATGGAAAAAACAAAAAACAAAAACTATTTTTTATGGTTTTCATAATTTTTAAAAACTAAAAGAAACAAAAACTAAAAATAGGAATCAAAAGCCCAAAACTTTTTTTAATTTTTTTGCTAAATTTGAAAACAAAAACAAAAAAATCAAAAACTAAAAATAAAAATAAAAATGGAAAAAACAAACCCTGAGCTACAATTAGAAGCCCAAGAGTCCTCTCATGTACAAAAGAGACAAAATAAAATTGACTTATATATATGAGAGGACCCATAATAAAATATGTAATATTTCATCTGTGTTTGTCGACTCACTTCAACTATAATTTTTCCTTAGATATGTTATAATCTCTTCAAATTCATTCAAACAATTTATATTAAAGTCAAGTCGATAAAATCAATTATAGAAAAACTGAAGAAAAAATTTGAAGTTTTAAAGAAGAAATAGCCTAATTTAAAGATCATGAAAGTTCATTCTTCAATTGACTTCCAAACATATCGAGAAAGACACAAATCAAGATAGATACGCTCATTTGTAAAGAGAAGTGATAGAAAAGTATTAGGATCTGATAGATGGATATTTGACTATATTTTTACATCCATATTTGATGTATTTTGCTTGATATTTTATACTTTGATTGTATATTTGGTACTTAATTCTGTCTAAGTGCATTCATAGGTGATAATTGCCTTCATAGACATAAAGAAGAAGAATTCGAAAGAAAACATGACATAAAATAAAGGCTAGAAGCAATCATGCAGTTTCATGATTTTTGGCATTTTGGTTATGCACGGGCTGATGCACAGCCTCTAGAACCCTAAGTTTCACCATAAAAAGTCATTTTCAGGGGTAAAGGAAGAGAGCAAACTTTAGGAGGCAATTTTATATATAGAGATCATTCTCAACGGGAGATTTTGGTCCAAATATGTGAAAAACATGAGGAAATCACTGAAATATTCATCAGAATACAAGATCAACTCTCTACATCACAAGAATATTCGATAAAAGACAATCAGGGAGATTTAGAATTGTGAACCCAATGTTTCAATTCATTTTTCTTTCAGTGCATGCTTGATTTCATGTTTGATAATGTGTAAATAAAAGTCTTATTAGTAATTAGGTTAGATGAACCATATGTTAATACTTTGATATGATTTGGTTCTTTTATTAATGCAATTGGTTTTATTATTATATTGTGATCCGATTGCATGTGTTCTAATAACCCTAGAATATTACATCATAATTTAATTTCATAAATAGAGATTGAGAAATCCTATTGATGCATAGATCTACCATAATTGGAAGGAGTTAATTGCAACACTAAAGATAGGATAACATAAATCTTCTAGATTAGGGTTAAACCAAATAGAGGAATTCACAAATTGATAAAGCAATCCTGTAAACTTTAACCTAAGTAATTTGGTTGAAAACCTTATGATTAGTTATTAGTAGGCTCAAGGTCAGTTACTAGCATACAATAAGAATTTGCACGGTCAAATAAATAAACAAAAAATTGCAGAATAAAAGATCAATCTTTTAGGGTTTTTAGGGGGATTCGAAACCTAGATACTAATTTATGATATTAGTAATGTTTTAAGTGAATTCTTAATTCTCTGTTCAATATCGTTACCTATTTTATTTTACTTGCTTTATTTTTATTTTTTTTATTGAAAATCAAAATCAATTCATAAGCTAGATAATTGATCGCGTGTCGTAACGCTAGTCAAAATTAAAATAATTAGGCTACTACTGTAGCAGTGGCGAGTCTAGGTCGATCCCACAGAGAGTGTGTGTAAAGTTTATGGAATGAAATTAATCGATGTTTGGAAAAAAAGGGGGTTTTGGATTTTTAAAAGAACAAAATAAAATGAAACTAACTAATAAAAACAAATTAAAGAAAATATGCAATAAAACGATAAAAGTGGGGAATTCGGTAGGGACCCGATTCTTTGGTTAAATCTCAGCCTACACCCTGAATAAGCATATTTTATTAATTTATTGTTCTTTAACCTCTCCTAGAAACTATTAATCGTGGGTTAATATTAACCCGAGTTTTCCTTTAGGTTTTGTTTAATCAAGATACGATCATTAATTAAACCTAACCACCGAATAACCTAGGATATGATCTTTAGATTTAATTAGGTGGTAGCATTACAAATTAGGAAAACTGATTAATCAAGGCAACAACCACATACGATGCGTTGTTTAACCTAGGTCATGTTATCCCTAATGATTACGAATCATTAGTCGCTACACATGAATTTCCATATAACAATTACGGATTATATTGAAATTCTAGCAATGGGTTTGAAATTAGCAATTCAATGAACGCATTAAAATCATCAATTCATAATACCCAACGGGTTTATACATAAATAACCGAACAATAACGAAAATCTGATTATCCATACACAATACCCAAATCAATTAAAATAGGACAACAAAATCAATTTCTAATGAGAGAAAGAAACAACAAAATAATTAAAAAATACTTAACCTGGGTTGTCAGCGTCGATGTTACCTCCGAACCAATGTCGGGACGTTTAGCCCTTCATAGATATTTTTCGGAAAGTTGCTTCAGTCCCATTTTAATCCCTAGCTAAAACTCCTTATTGTTCACTACCCAACACTGCGCCTGCCCAGCTCTGCGTTAAACGCAACTGCCACTGTGCTAAATGCTCGCATCATTGTGTTAAACGCAGCTAAGCCACCGCCATTGTATTAATATATCTCTCAACTGTTGATGTCACTGCTACGCCTGTTACGTTTATTCTCCTCTCCTCTAGCGCTATTGCTTGTGTCTCCTCTCTATGTTGCCTTCAAATGTCTGTGTTTTACTTCGTTGATTCCATGCTACCTTCCTGTTGATTATTGAAGGGACGAATTAATATGCTGCCTCCTGGCCCTTGTGCGCTGTGTCGTTTCTCTTCTTTGCGTGAAGCAACAAACACTGCGTGAATGCTGCTTCAACGCGGCGTTTTCAATCAAACTCAATTTCTTTTTTCTTCTTCTTCTTCTTTCAGCAAGCACTTTTAAATTTTAATTCTCCTATTTTGATTTTTCCTGTCTTCTTATTGCCTCATAAAGACAAGTAAAAATAAATCTCTGAAGAATGGCCTATATGTTGTGCTTTCGACTCACTTTAATTTCTTTGCTTCCAAATTGTACATAAAATCAAATATGAATTAAAGTGAGTGTCTTAAGCATTTTTATGTAAATAATCACTAAGTGTAAATGGTTAAAAATATTAACAATTAAACACATATCAATTTCCCCCACACTTAGCTTTTGACCATCCTCAGGCAAAACATTAAAATTAAGCTCATTGACCCAAAACATTTACTCAATTCCCATATTTTCCAAAACAATATAATCATAAACAAAGATGAGTGACTTTCAAAAATCATATCAAGATATCAACATTCTAAGCTTTTGCTCATGATCAATCAACATTCATCATCTTCAAAAACTGAGCAATCTAATAGTAGACTCAGAAAATGTGTTTAATTAAAATATATCCAAGGGTACACTCAACACCATTCATGATCATGACAATCCACAGCTTTGCATATCATTTTGTTTCTCCACCACTAATGTTCACATGCAAAATCATGAAGCAAAGGACTTTTCAAGGTTGTAATGTGGGCAAGGGTAAGGTGAGGTATATTTAGGTTAAGTATCATGAAAGTCATCAAAGCTAGTGAAACAAAGCAACACTCATAAAAAACTGGGTATCGTCAGCTATGACAAATGCAACAATTACATTTCACAACCTCATTCAGCTCTCACACACAAACCACATAAAGCATATACTAATCCGAAGGAATCACTCATATAATTTATACCAATGAAATCCCAAGGGTGAACCTTCCAAGCCATCCTCTACCTCATATTCAACATGCTCAAATAACACATCCATTACAACTCTAGAAAGATGCATAAACCATAAACAACTTTTCAACACATATGCAATTCTTCCTTGGTACATTCATTTTAAACAATTTTTTTTTCATTTTTTCATTTTCTTTTCTTTTCATTTTTTGTTTTCTCTTTTTTTTTCTTTCTTTTCCTTGTAAAAATTAAAATAAACTACATCAATATGGGAATTTCGAATAATAACCCAACATTATAACCAATCCTAACATATATACACCCCCACACTTAGAATTTTGCACATCCACAAACTCAACAGTCACAAATGTTCCACTAGCTTTATGACTTGGGTAGGACATATGGTTAAGTTTAAAAGCATAAAATTTGGTTTATACAGGAAGAAAAGCTAAAGCTCAAAGGGGTCTATCAAGGGAAAAATCATGTCAATAGGATAGGTTATTTGGCTAATGTAGTTTATGAAAAACGAAGAATGCCTAATCATATCCATGTTAACGCATGTGATAAAAATGTGGTCTCGAATAGAAATTCAATGCAAAATTGGGATGCACATGTTATGAAGGTCACACATTATCAAAAAGCAATGAGACTGATATGGATGTGTCAGTCAAATAAGGCTCAAAATCTCACCAGCTTTGCCTACCATTAGTCACTACTCTTCTAAAGATAATGTATATCGACTAATCACAAGAGCAAAAGTACATGCTAGAGTTGCTATGAAATTATCTAGTCAATCCACACTCTAATCATGATTATATAATCCTAGAAGAAATAGAAAATGAGAAAATGTTTGTTTCACTTGTTTTATTCTTTCTCTCATTTTGATTGAAAACTTAAAAACAAGTAAAACAACAAATTCAAAAACACACACGCATAAAAAAAGTAATGCAGAAATGTAAAAGAAAAGAAATTTACTTCCCTTGGGTTGCCTCCCAAGAAGTGCCTTTGTTTAGGGTCGCTGTCTCAACTCCTTTTTCTCCTCACGTGACAAAATTGTGATCTTCGGGTGTCACATGGACTCCTCCGCGTGAGGTAATTCCAGATAGGGTCTTAGTTGATCATCATCCTTATTCAGCGCCTGCCCTATCCTCAGATGCTCAATCTTGACTGAGTCCATACACTCCAGAAATATTTCGAACGTCTCTTCACCTTTTTCTTCATCATTCAATTCCTTCAATCTGTAATGTAAAGGTAAAGAGTTA
>JAOSBL010164933.1:0-11331 GCA_027568915.1 Erythroxylum roraimae
AATGGGCCCAAATTATTGCTGAATACTGATGTTTGTAATAGTTGTAACTTGTAAATGGAAATGTTTTTAAATGACAAAGGCCCGATTTGATTAGTGATTTCTGCTTACGTGTACCTTATTTTAAAGAAACAAAAGTTTTGTAATGAATTTTGACTGAATGATCGTCCTAGCATGTCACCCTTGTGGGTTACGTACTCGGATATCACCATGGATGTCGGGTATGTGTCTTGCGAGAGTGGGGTGCTACATTAATGACCATGAATAGCATGCATTAATGGAGGCCAACAACACTTGTTTCTAATCCATTCCATGCAACGTTTTCTACCACAATCACATCGCGATACAATCCTAAAACACCCTCTCATATCTTGAATCATCATTCAAGACCATTTTACTCATCCTTCAGATCTCCTATGTGTGTGACCCGTTAGGTTCTCGGTTATGTTGGCCACTTGAATTAATACTTAATCCAAGTAAGTCAAGAGTGGTATTTAGCAACACGTCATGACCCCCCAATTGACCGGAAAGTTAGTGGTTTGACTATGAACCTTTCCATACGCAATGTTGCCATGCAATTCATCCTTTTACCATCTATACCCCACTTGGTTCAGAGTATGGTCAAACTGTCAATTTCCACTAGACTGACTACGTCACATCTAGTCCAAGTGTTATTAGATCTTGTCGTGAGGATCTCATTACTCTATCTATCATTAAAGACTCTCTTCTTGACACATATCTGTGGCCAGAGACCCCCGAGTAATGGACCCGACAAGAGGCCGTGGGTATCATCTCTTTCTATCAGGAGTGATGAATCCTTTATTGGCTACTCAATTACCTCTAAATACCTCAAGATGCACCCAATCATCACCCTATGAGTAACCCCTAAAAGGCACCGATGAATGGAGTCAAAGCGTAGGATCAATATTCAAGATATCCTTGAGCACCTCAAGTCAAAGAATATTTGCACTATTGCTATGATGAGACTATCATTCGAGATATCCTTGAGCACCTCAAGTGAAAGGATATTTGCACTATTGCTATGATGAGACTATCATTGATACTGGAATAGAATATCCATATAATTGTCTCATAATAGGTTAATCCAATGTACTTACTATCCTTAGTAAGCATCCACATGTTAACTCTAAACAACTGATGTCTACAGCTTATGAGATCTACTGCTTGATCTAATCAAGGAGTATAACATGTGCTAGTCTATCCAGATTAATGATATCCCATCTCATTAATCCTATGACTAGGGAAAGTTTAGATACTAAAATAATTACACATGATAGGAATCACATTATTGCAATCTCATCATGATTTTCTCCATGCTATGGTTTGTATCAAGGACTTCATTAAATCAATTTAAGATCAACATCAAATCCATAAACGTATGAACATCGAAATATTGAAAAATTTCTTTATTAATCATAAAATGATTTGTACAATAAGTGCTAAAGGTGATTGCCTTTAGAGCACTTCTCTAACATAGCTTGCATAAAAAAAAAAGTTACACCATACGCTATGTTGAGAGAGCCACGCATTAGGTAATCTCAATTTTCTTTTCTTGCTTTAGATTCCTCTTTAAACAATGATTAGTTTCTACCCTTTTATATAATGGTAATTATGATTTTAGGTTTGTTTTCTTCATCTTTTTTCTATTTTAATTCTTCAATTCCTTTTGTCATTTGCATCTCTTAATTGTGTCTAACCTCATTAAATCAAACAAAACAAAGCTTCCTTCTAATTTTCATGCTACAAAAATATTCCACCTCAAAGCAAGCTCTGATCTGGTCCTTTAATTTCACTTCTCAAAGCTCTAAACTTTCTATCTCTTTGTTTGTGTAAATCACTTGGAGGTGTTGCCATGGAGTCGATATATGTTGGGCATGCAAGCTTCCTAACAAGCAGCAAAAGCTTCCAAATGAAAATAAACTATTAGAGGGCATTCTAAAAAGCTGCATCGAGTGCGAAAAGAAGAAACTTTCAAATTGAATATGGTTACAACATTTTTAGTAAGACAGTGTTTTCACTATTTAATTTGTGAAATATACACGACAATCAAGCTCCTCTAGTTGTCTCAAATTTGTCTACGCACCTTTGTTGTCAACTCCTCTCTAAGCAATTATAACGAACGCCCATAACACTATAAGCATCTCCTTTTCATCTTTTCAACTTCTTCTCTTTTTTCCTTTAGACATTGACACTATCAATTCATGGGCAAGGTGAGCTTTCAAGTAGGTGTTCTCTTTTAGTTGTCTTACATCTCCAAGTTTGTTGCTTTTATTGCTTTTTGCTACTTTCTTTGGCAATAAGACACTCGATGTTAGAAATCATAAATATTTGTTTACATTAAATGTCAGTGGTTATGTTGTACGTGAATAACTCCAAGAATCTAACAAGATCATTAAGAAATTCCCAGATCGAGTTCCTATTAGTTCTTCATTTACACTTGCATTTCTTAGATTCCAGAGCTCCTATTTTATACACAATATGAAATGTCTCTGTAAAAAGAAACATAATTTATTTATATCATATGATTGAATGTGGAAGGAAAGGATTAGACAACTCAATGCGGTGTCTTTCGATTTTCTAGAGCTTACCCTCTAAGTTGGTTTTATCTTTGAACTGCTGTTGTTTTATTGTTATTGGTGTGTGCATTATCAAGTAAAACCTTTTACCTTTTAGGAGAACTTGAAAATAATGCATATATACGTTAAATGAAAGACAATGTTTCACTACTATTTTAGGAGAACCTTCTGATTAGATGGCCTTTTAGGAGAACCTTCTAATCAAATGGCCTTTCCATGAAAGAAAATGTTTCACTCTTATTTATCATGAAAATTTCCTCTTTCATAGATGCACCCATCCCTTCTTGGTTATTGCCTTATTGAATGTGGTTAGTTTAACATCTACTAAGTACACTCATTCATAAATTTCAATAAAGGTTCTTATTTCCCTAATTGAAATCTCATGTCAAGTTCATCTTGAACCTTATCTGGAACTTCTTCCTCTTCATGAAGTCGTAAAGAGTCATCTCTATAGTATTATCGCCATACAATGACTTTTATTAATTTGGTTTTGATTTATTAATTACATCATCTCAGCTCTTTTGAATCTTCTTTGGTGTAAGCTTAAAGACTCTATAAGCTTTGTTTGTGCTAATATACCCTAAAATTGTACCAAGTTTATTATTATTATCAAGCTTTCTCTTTTTTACATTTGGAACATGAAGGTAAGATTTTTGACAGAAAATAATTTACTAAACTATTTACTATGGTGTTCTACCTTCGAGTGCTTTGGTGGGTAGCATATATAACCAATATACTAAAGTATTCACTCTTTTAATCAAAAACTTCTTAGGTATTACCTTTTCAACTATTATGCTTCTTTGGCACTCTCACAATGATTATAATATTCTTCTCTATTACTCCATTTTGTTAAATAGTATATAAGGTTATCAATTTGTGAGTGATTTCTTCTCTAGAATAATAAGCTTTAAACTCTTTGGAGACATATTATGAAATATTATCAGACCTTAATTACTTAAGTGAAAGGCTTATTTCTTTTTCTAGTCTTACTCTCACTTTTTTTAATTTCATAAGCACTTTAACATTTATTTCAAGACTGCAATCTAACTATATCTGTTATAGACATAAATAAATAATACGAAGAATCTACTCTCATTTAGTGAAACCTCACTCATAGGTTATCATACATTAGAGTGAAGTAGTTCCAACCTTTACTTTGCTCTCCAAGAAGTTTCGAACAGAAAATCTTACTTGCTTACTAAGCTGATATGATTGAAAATTTTCTAAAGTTTTAATCACTTTGGAAAGATCTTGCTCAACATTATTATCATTCATATTTTTTAATGCATCAAAGCAAACATGTCCCATTATGTTATGTCATATTACTAATTTATTAATTAACATAGGCAACTTAGCAACATATATAAAAGTATTCTCTTCAAAAGACTTTTCTTAACATTCTAATTAACAAAAAAGTTTGCTTTTAATGCAAATTCTCATCAATTTGAGCTCCTTTAATATCAATTATCACTTATTCACCACTAGCAAAGTTCATTCATATCCTTTATTAATCAATTGACCAAAACTCGATATATTTTGATCAAGGTTTAGAAGTACATCAGTTATTAACTTTAAACCTTTTAAAGTACACATAGGAACTAATCTTCTTCTTTTCACTTTCAAGAGTACACCATTGACATATTTCACTTTTCTTGGAAGATTTTATTAATGACCTTGCAAGGACACTTATTATAATCCATGTGAAATAGTTATGAATAGTTGATAATGCAAGCAATTAAGGCAACAACAGTAAAAAGAGTTTGTTTAACTTCTTGATCATCCTTCTCTATTACCTTTGCTTATTGTTTTATCTCTTTTTCACTACTCTCACTTAGCTTTTCAATATGCCCTATATATATGTTGGACAATTACTTTTTGGATTTTTTAATGTAGATCAACATAGCTCGCCCCTTATTAGCGAACGACAACACAAGCTAAAGCAACTTTTGATACTTCAACAAACAAAAAATAATCTGATGGTTTTCTTATTTGCCATCCATTATGCTATCGTTTGTTATACCTTCGAGATAAAGTCTGAAATTGAAACAAAGGAAGAAAAAAGGATTGATAGAATGACATGGATGTTTAGATTGATCATGGATTGTAATAATGCCTACATTAGTGAACTTCGTATGGATAGAGCAACCTTTAGGATATTGTGTGATATGGTAAGAGATGTCGGGGGAACACATCCGTAGAAGAGCTTGTAGCAATGTTCATATACATCTTGGCTCACCATAAAATTAGTAGGACAATTAACCTACTTTTTCTTCATAGTAAAGAAACCGTGAGCTAGAAATTCCATCCAATTCTTTATGCAATTATGAGATTGCATCATATTTTGCTCAATAAGTCGAAGCCTGTTACTCAGGATTGTCAAAATGAGAGATGGAAATGTTTTCATGTAATTGAACATTATAATTAACCTATAACATTAATATGAAAGCTTTTATGTGCTAAGTCATCTTTTTTTTAAATTTATAGGGTTGCCTAGGAGTCTTAGATGGGACACTAATTAAAGTTATACCTCCTAGTGAAAACAAGCCCCAATATCGCACAAGAGAATAATGTATTTCAACAAATGTTTTACGTGTTTGTTGCCCAAACATGCAATTCATATATGTATTGCCTAGTTGGGAGGGCTCTGCACATGATAGTCATGTGCTTCAAGATGCGATCTTAAGACCTCATGGTCTACTAGTCCCTCGAGGTAAATTTATGTTACAATATCCAGTTTGGTTTCTATTTGGGTTATGCTGCTCAATTATAAAGGTTGTTATTACTTGGTTGACTCTGGATATTGTAATGTAAATTGGTTTCTTTCTACGTAGGGCAACGCTATCACCTTAAAGAATTTGATGGCTATCGACCAGAGATAACAAAGGAATACTTTAATATGAAACATTCTAAAGCAAGGAATGTTATTGAAAGATGCTTTGAATTGGTGAAAGGAAGATGGATGATCCTTGCATCCCCTTCATTTTTCTTAATTCAAAGCCAAGTTTGCATTATAATGGCTTCTTCCCTTCTACACAACTTGATTCGCAAGTTCATGAGCTTTGATCCACAAGAGTCAATCACTGAAGATGAAGACGAGAGTGAGGAAGATAAGATTAATGAAGATGATGAAATGAAGTATATTACACAAATTAGTCCAATTGATGAGTGGTTAACATTTAGAAATAATATGGCAACTAATATGTATAATGTATGGACAACTAGATCCAATGACAATGATGTGGATTAGTATTTTAAGATATGTTTTTTTCACGTTCTTATTAGATTTTTGAAATGTTTTGACTTTGATTAATGTACATGAATGGTGAACAACTCTGTTTATTTAGTATTAGCAATATATAACTGAGTTATTGGATTACTTTTGAAATGCAACCATTTGAACATCTCTGTTTGGTTAACTCTATGTAAGTGAGTTATTGGATTACATCGTTGTATTCAAAATTTTTAGAAAAATTATTTTTGTTATATGTTATGTCCTTAATAGCTCTTACATTGTCATACTTTTTTATTAGGAATAGCTATGGCTGCTAGTGGGAGGGGAAAGATTAAGCAATATTGGAAGGATGATGAGGTTGAAGCTTTGGTCAATGTTTTCAGGAAATAGCTTGCGATCCTTTATGGAATGTAGATGGGGCTTTAAGAACAATTACATGGTTGAAGTGCATAAGATGTTGTTGAGCAAGATTTCCAATTTTGATAAGGAAGTCGATCTCTACATTGACTCTAAGAATAAATATATGCAAAGTGGCTGTTAGTGGGATGATGTTGAGCATAAGATCAATTATGAGAAATAATGGTTTGATGAATGGTGCTTGGTAAGGACATCTAACTCAAAAGTTGATTAGGCTTTTATTTTAGTAGTTTCTTTTCTTATAATTATAACATTTTCTTATTATGAAGTTTTTTATCTTATGCTTCCTATAATTCTTTTTTTTTTTAATCACAAGAATGCAATTTTAATGTGGAACTTTAAATTCCCATATTTGCACAAATTGGACATGGCGTACATTAAAGATAGAGCCACGGGACTCAAAGTTGAGGATATATCTAAAGCAAGTGCTAAGGCTAACTGTCCAAAGAATATGACCGTGTATTCTTCATCGAATAGTGAAGATGAACTTGTTGTGGTCTCTGATACATAAGGATCCCTAGCTCGTTCAAGCACCCATTAACAAAATAGCGAAAAAAAACCTCTCACCAAGAAAGGAAAGTTTTTACAAGAAAAAAAATCCAACAACATTTCAGGAAACTGTTGACTCAAGGTCAGACAACTTCATTCTTAAGTTTGAGTCTATTTGAGAACACATGGCATCACAATATGTTGCTTTTACAAATGATTTGATTGCAGAGTCTAAATTTGATTCCCTAACTAATGAGAAGATGCAATAGCTCATCAATGAACTTCTTAATATTGGCATATCTCAAATGGATGTTAGTAAAATTGCTATGTTATTCTATAATGATCCTGCTAAAGTTCAAGTTTTGTTCGCTTTGGCAAGTCATGTAAAAAAAGTCTTTTGTGCTTAGGTTCCTCTATCCATCTTCTAATCCATAAATCATGCGAGGGAGCATATTAATACTTTTGTAATTATTATAAACTTATGACGCAATTGATGTTGCTAACCAGGTTATTTTTTATTAGTTGGGAATTTTGTAGTTGTGATGAAAACAAAGCTTGTAGTGTTATCCTGGTTATTTTGCATCAATTGAAGGCTTTTGGTTAAATTATTATGTATAGCTGTGATATTTTACATCATTTACATCATCAAGGGGAATGTAAATTGTATTAGACTATGTTACTTGATTTTACTATAGCAATGGAATGGTGAACATTATGGTTATATCGATGAAGTATACAATATTTTGGATGCAGTATACAATATTTTGGATGATTACCATTACTATTGATGAAGTGTACAATATGTTGATGTAAGAAAATATTAGAGCATTTTTTTCAAGAGCTATTTGAAAGGAAATACTGCAATATACTTGATTTTAAACATTTTGTCATTATAAATGGGGTGCATAAATTAAATAATTAGAATATATTTAAATTTTAATGTAAAACAAAAATTTAACAAATTTTTATTTCTCAACATTTTTAACAAACCAACTATCATCAATAGTAATAGTAATCATTCCTTCGTGTTAACTAACCATCATAATTATAATGATTATATCAATTCTCATTCCTTACTATATTCATTCTCATTCTTATTACATTGCCCTATGTGAACCAAATGCCCCGTCATTTACTAAAAAACCAAATCAATAAAACTTTCTTTTAGTTTGAAAATTGTTTGGATTAGTATAGATATGCTAGTTTATTATATTAGTTTCATATGTCTTTATTATTTTACTTTAAGTTTATATCCTCGTGCCTACTAAATTTTTTTTGTTTCCTTTCTTTATCTTCAAACCTTTTAACGTATTAATATCTAGATCCTTTTTATTCAATAAGCAATCAAGTTCAACACTTGTCTCCTTAATAATCAAGTTCCTTTCTTTCAATATTCATGTTCAGTCTACTTCATTTTTAAACAATAGGCTTAACATTTTTTTTAAAATTTTTTAGTTTAAATCTAATTAAATTCTTTCCCTTTCCCTTTCCCTTTCACTTTCTTTAGAAGTTAATTAAATACTAAAATTTCTTTTCAAGCCTTATGATACAATTTAGACATCTTTTAAATACTGTATTTTTTAGCCTTAAATAAAATTACAAACTCTCATGCATTCATTAACATGCTTTAAATTTTATTTTCAAATTTTAGACATCACTTGAGATGTTTTATTTTGAGCCTTATATAAAACCATAAAGCTTTATTATATGTTTAATCACATGTTTCATTTTTATTTTTAGCATGCTTTTAGACCTCAATTTTCTTTTTGAAATTCTTAAATTTTTAAAACTTTTTAAATGTAGGTAACCACTTATGTGGATAGAATAATATGCCTAATATCGTTCTATTTTACAATTTGACCTCCAAACTCAATTTTCCAATAAAGACTACTAATTTCTTTCCTTTTGTTCCACATTTTCTTAATTAAGTAGAGTGAACAATCCATTAAAATAAAATTCAACTTCTGAACATATTTTTGTTAATAAAGTCTAGGCTAAAGTACATTTAACCCTCCTATGTTTTATCCCTTGGTATGTTATGTCTCCCTCTATTTCAAAAATGGACTTATTACCCCCTTTGACCACCAATCAAAGGAGCTTAGAATTTAAAAAGACTTTTTTTTACCCCTGTATTATGATGACATCACCACAACAGTATATATTGCATTTTTAGACAAAATACCCTTTTAGCCTTTTGTTGACTAAAGTACATTAAACTCCTATATTTTTTGTTTTATTTTATTATGTCCTCTATTGCAAAAATAAAAATTATTTTAAATATGAATTACATTTTGACCGTTAATAAATAAAAAAGGAAAAATTAATAAAACTATCATTGTCTTTACAATTGTACTTAATGACCATTAATTTATGGAATATTTAAAAAAAGAAAATTTATTTATGAATCAGAATTAAAAAAGAAATGATTAACAAAAATAAAATAAAATATCACCATTTTTATGTTTCCCTTTTGCTCTATAAAACTATAAATTATCTTCTTTTGGCTCTTTTTCGACTTTCTAAGTCATTCCCTTACCCATCGGCTCTCTCTCTCATCCACTATTTGTTTCTCTCATTGTTTTTCTTCTCTCTCTACTTTCCACTGGAAAACTCCTTTGCTTTGCCGAAAAACCAGTTCCAATTCTAGCAATGTCTCTCCCTTTTCCGATGGAAAACAACCTATTTTCTTCAAATTGAGGTTCCTACCGCTCGGTCAGCTATATTTGTTGTTATTGTTAAAGAGCATAATGAAATAAAGCAAAAAATTGAGGGGTTTAATGTTTTTTAGTCCACAAAAGACTAAAAGGGTTTTTTTTTTCTGAAAAAATGCAACATGTACAGTTTTAGTGATGTCATCATAATACTGGGGTGAAAAAAGCCTTTTTCAATTCTAAGCAGCTTTTACTGGTAGTCAAAGGGGTAATAAGTTTATTTTTAAAATAGAGGGGGGCATAACATACCAAGGAATAAAAGGCCTCAAATAAGGCACGTTAGGTTGTCGAATGGAAAATGGTATTGTAATATTATTTTGCCAATGATAACCGCCTACTTCATTAATGAGGATAGTAACCAATACATTATATGAACATTTCAAGTGTTTGATTTAATACTTCTATTTGAACATTTTTATATGGATGACAAGTGATAGGTTGATGCAAGGAAACCTTTTAAACTTTAAAGAATTTCGTCTAAAACACACTTACTAAAATAATATCATGATTTCTAACAATTCATATAGGCATTCCATACAACTAATGCACTTGATTAACAAAAAGTTGAGCTATTTTTGTTGTTGAATAAGGATGAGCTAACAAAATAAAGTGACTATACTCGTAAAACCAATCAACTACTATCATAATTAGTAAGTAATAATTAACCAATCAACTGCTATCATAATTAGTAAGTAATAATTTTTTTGAGAGATTTGCAGCATCATAGAAAATGAATTATTACTCCATTGTTTCGTACTCTTTGTGTATGGTGATTTTACTATTACAAATAATACAAGGATGCTAACTTTATGATATATCAATGTCTTATAATAATCTAACAACTTATAAAACCTTTTGATTTTTCCAATTCATTTGTTTAAAAATACATGTCATTTATAAGTTATTCAATTTCTTTGTCACCATCGCTATAGTAATTATTAGGGTTATAACACTTACCTGTATAATCCTCCTCCTTATGAATATATTAGACCTCTTTAGTTTTTACACCATGATCATACTAAAATTATATTTTTCACATCTACTATACACATTAAAAGTTCCTTAGTTTTCTTATAAGCCTCCAAATCTCTATTGCAACAGTTCAATGTATACATCTAATTCTTCCTTACGATGAACTTTGGGAAGTGTAATTTAAAAACTCTTGACTAATTTATAAACTCCATTAAGTCTACCATTAATAAAAGTCATCCACTTCTTATTTAGTATCATCATTTAGGATCAATACTCTTTGTTTAGTGTTTGTATATTGTAATATGCCTAAATTTCTTTCACTATATCAAAGTGATAGATATCATTTGCAAAATTATAAAAAAAAGGAGAAGATTTGGAAGTCTATAAAAGTGTTTTATTACAAACATTCTCTATGCAACAAATGTTCTAAAAGATGTTTTGGTATTTTAAAAACAATATTTCCTGTAGTTTTAATATGTTCAGATATGGTATAAAGAAGTAAACTATTTTTTTCGTTACTTATATGATATATAATTTTTTAAGATGCATGAACAAATGAATGAGTTACTTCAAAACTATGCAAAAATTAAAGAGGCTATTATGAAGACATGAGATTTCAAATGGAATACAATATCAGTCATACAATATGTCTCTAAGACAAGATACAATAATAACAACACCACTCAGCGAAAGTCATGTTACAACGCGGGGTCTGGGAAGGTTTAGTAGTATATAGTCTTAACTCTACCTAATAAAGGTGTTGTTTTCTAGGGGTGTTCAAAAAAACCCACGAACCTGTGAACCGGACTTGAACCGCATGAACCGAACCTGTAAATAAGGTTAACCAAACCTGAGTTCAGGTTCGGTTCGAACCGAACCTGAAAAATCAGGTTCATGGTTCAGGTTCAGGTTTCTA
>JAOSBL010164963.1:0-11329 GCA_027568915.1 Erythroxylum roraimae
TATACTCAGTGATCGGTAGTGATAGATAAGAATGAATAATTATGTCTTGACTTTCTTTCACTCAGTCTCTTGCTCATCACCTGAATAGGGGAAGGAGAGTGGGGGTGAGCTTGAAAGCTCGTGGGTAACAAGTTTAGAATGAATAACAAGCAAAGCCATTCAAAAAGTTCATTGTCATAGAAAGTTCTTATTGAGTCATATAACACATGTTTCTCCAAAATCCTTGTCAAGTAATCAAAATCACAAACAACATAATTATGCATTTTTCAACTTATTCACAAATCATAAACACATAAGCACATCAGAATGGTTTGGGTAGTCCGTAACAGAGCGTAGTAACACATTCCCATATAATGGTCTTGTGTAGTCGTGAACAGAACGAACTAACATAATCCCACATAGTGGTTTTGTGTAGTCGTAAGGGAGTCCATGAAGGAGCTCCGTGCCATTAGCGGGCAGGCGGGAAAAGCCTTTAGTCAAAGTGCACTTGACAGAATAGAACGGACCAAACTAAACCTACATAACATGTAATTCATGACTTGCAAAAAGATTGCCCCAATGGCAACATTTCAGAAACTTTTTTTTCATGAACATACAATTTTTTGAAAACCTTTTCATTTATCAATTCACAATTCCTCATCAAAATTTCATACACCAAACATATAACAATTTCTCAAATCAATCACAAGCAATAAAGGCAACATTTATGAAGTAATTGAAATCATTTTATTCTCTTGATTCAAAAGCAAACTTTAGTGGCTCATTACTCAATTATAAACATGGAACTCACCTTAATTTCCTTGCTTAAAACCTTCCTTAAAAAGCTTCTACTCTTGCTCCTCTTGCCTCTCTCTTGATTTCCTTCATCAAAGGCAAAATCTCCCATTCAATAGGAATTCCAATTGAGAAACCCATAAGACATATTCACTAAAATTGATCCTAGAAAACTTAAACCCATACATTCCTTAAGCTATATGAACCAAAACCCTTTCAAAAATCCAACAAATCAAAAATGCCTTTTCCTTGATCCTTCACCAAATGAAGAGTTTGTTGGCTCTAATGGAAGCTCTCATCCTCCTCTTCTTTTTTCCTTCTTGAATAAACTTCAAAATCACTCTTGAAGGCTTAGAAAAATCAAAACCTAGCTTGCTCTTCTTCTTTCTCTCTTTTCTTTTCTCTCTAACGACACTTTCTCTCTCTTTCCTCTTCAATTTCGGTTTTTTGCTTCTTCCAAATGTAAGACACTCTTTTCTTCTCCTTTTTATACCATTAATGATTGAATAATGTCCATTTTGCCCTTACTTATATGCCTTGCAACTTAAATACTTAAGTGACTTGCCAATTTTTCCCCTCATGCAATCTTACCACCTTAACACAATAATTCAATTAACCTATATCATATAATCTTACTCACATTAACATGCTACTTACTCCCATTAACATGCTAATTAATTCCACTAAAATACTCTATTAAGACCTCAAAATTCATTTAAGTCATTGCCTAACTCCTTCCAAAAAATCAAGACCTTTTTCTGATCATGTAATTGAAGGAATTTGCTAGCACTTACTTCTAGAAAAATGTTCCTCATTGTCTTAAGTTTCTAATAACACCAAAAATCATTCAATTTGGTTCAGTAGTCTAAAAGTTATACCCTAAACACTTTCGAACTGTTCTTATACTAAAATAATATTCTATGCTCAACTTCCATCCCGAAATTGAAATTCTTAGAGACTGAATCAAAACTCGATTTTATCAAACAATTTGTAATCCTATTTCTCTAGTTTAATCCAAATTAAGAATTATCTCATTTGGATAACTAGAGCAAAAGTTATGACTAAAACACCAAAGCATAGTCAATGAACATGTTTCAATTACATTTTCCAGCTTTTAACTTCCAACATTTCACATATAACCCATCTTGTATCTAAACCATCTTTTTTGTTTCATTTCAAATTCAAGAATTCTCTTTTTCTTTACACATGAATAATCGCCAACAATTTCTCATTTAACAGTTCTAGCTTTCAAGAAAAGTTCAGGGTCCAACATCTATATTAGCTCAAATTGAAAAAAATCTTAACAAGAGTTTGGGTTCTGTCAATTTTTCGTGTTAAATGTGTGAGCTTAATATAAGTTAGGTTATTTTTTAATACTATAAAATATTATGTTTGACATATATTTTAGTGTAAATTAAGGTTTAAAATAACCTTTTTGCTGTTAAAAAACATAAGGCCCTCTTTATCACAAAAGGCTATATCCAAAGAGAGGCTATAAAGTATAGACATGCTTCCTTAAAGTGAGATTTGCCTTGTTTCAACTACTTTGGCTATCATCAAACATACGAATTTAGAATTGTTCTAAAATATGAAAAAAAAAATTATTAATAGAGAAGTAGATGAGAAGATCTATATGAATCAACTAGTGAGTTTTATATCCCAAGATTGAAAACGTTAAGTATGTCACCTAAAACATTTAATATATGGTCTGAAACAATCATCAAAGTGAGTTTAGTATCCCAAGATTGAAAACGTTAAGTATGTCACCTAAAACATTTAATATATGGTCTGAAACAATCATCAAAATAATAGTGTTATTGATTTCATCATTATTTCAATTGATTTCAAATGATCGAAGAAAATTGTTGTGCATACATAAGAGGTTTAAAAAGAGTATTTTAATCCTTTCTCTATACATGTGTATGGTATTTTTTGAGTTAGAAATGATATGGAATTAAATAATATTTCTTAGGAGTGGTTGTTCCTTACACTTGAGACAAAGAATATGGTAAGACAGACTAAATTTTAGGAGTTAAAATTTATAGAATTGATATAAGATATTTTTAACTTTTTCTCAATTTACCTAAACTTGAAAGATTTTAGAAAATTTTCGTGTTATCTCCCAACAAATAAGGAACATATTTTTAGCATTAAACAGTGTCTTAATATTGAGGAAGAAAATAAACAAGTGTCAAGAGTGGCATATTATTGACAAGTTTATATAAGGATAAATTAAAGGACACAATTGTATACTCCTTATTAGATTGATAATTGTATTTTCCTATTTATATGTTTCTTTTCTTTTTTTTTTAAATCTTGGTTAATGGTAAATAAGTAATTACTACAACTCTATTTTCTTTAAAACTCTTTATCATTAAAATTCTATACATATGCCAATGTAATTAGATATGTGCACTATGATGTATACTTTTTTTTAAATTTAAGTTATTATATTGCTTTATGGTAAAATACAACTATAACAAGTTTCAAGAGTGCTCTAGCAAAAGAGCAACACTCAATGCTTTACATACTAAACCTGTGATATCTAAACATTTGTCATGTTAAATACAAACTGAATTCCCGTTTTATTTAAATTGCCATCTTCTTCTCATGTTTGTGGAGAGCTTCACTACAATCCCTGTTGCTATCAGAGTGAGCCTGCAATGTAGAAAATTCTACTAAAATAGGTGATCTAATTCTCTGGTTACTCATTTAAATACCATTCTATTTCTCTCCTATCATATGTAGTACACCACTGCTACAATGCTAATCTTCAATGCTTTTTAGTCTACTTCATTTGCCCCTCCTAAGGTTGTTTCCCTCTCTATCAAGTCTTTCTAGCTTTATATAGTCAGGTTTACATCAAGAATTTTTGGTATTTTCCTCCATATTTCAACTGTGTACTTGTAGTTTAGCAATATATGTTCCATAGTTTTCATTTGGGAATTGAAGAATTTGAAATCATAAGACTCAATATGGATCTTAATCCTGTCTTTTGTTGCAAGCTTTCCAGATATCCCCATCCTGAGAATAAATGCATATGCGAGGAGTATGTCAACATCCCATACAAGTCTGTTCCAATTCACCCTTCTGGTCAGATCTTCCAAGAAGTAAATTTTGCATCCTTTGGAGCTAAATTTCTTTAATCTATCTACAATCCACATCACCTCATCATCGTTTTCCAAGGTAATTTGGCGTGTTCCTCATAATAGCTTCCACTCTTCTGTTGTTGTAAAAAGATCATTCCTATTTATTGTCTTTAATGAATTTGCCAACTCTAGTATATGGGTGAATCATAGATTTGAGGTGTTTTAACTCTTCTACCTGGTACAAAGCACCTATAGGCTGCCAATTGTCAAACCAAAAGAAGCAGACTTCCTATTCCCAACTCTGCTAACAATCGGGTCTCATATCCACCTTCTTATGTTCAATATCTATCTAAGGTTCCAAGACATGTTCTGTTTAATTCCCAAGTTACAAATACTGTTTTCTTTTAAATATTCACAATGTTCGCACCTTACCCAGAGTTCTTCTTTTTGTTTGCATATCCACCAGAGATTCTTGGGTAGGTTGATCTTATTTATTAATCTAGCTAAGCTTACCCCCAACCCTCCTTGAAGCTTAAGTTGGTATATCAAATCCTAACTTAATTTCGATTTACTGTTGCTAAGGCTTGATTCATTCCATATAAAGTCCCTCAAATTCTTTTCAATTTCCTCCAAAATGTTCTTAAGGAGTGCAATGTGACTTATCAAGTAATTTGTAAGGTAATTCAATATAGATTAAACCAATTGTAGTCTTCCCCCATAGCTTAGGAATTTGTTACACCAGTGAATGATCCTCCTATGGATGTTGTCTAACAATGGCTTGTAATCTACAACATTGATCCTCTTCTGTGAAATTAAATCTCCTAGGTACTTGAATGGCAAGGATCCTTACTTCATGCCCATCTTAATGCCTTTTGTTGCTACTTCACTTTTAGCATTAGTTGAAAAGTAGAAACTGTATTTGTTGGGATTGCTTCTAAGCCCTAAAACTTCCTTGAAATCTTCAACTACTTGGAAAAGGGTATTTATGAATTATTGTTCTACCCTGCAAAATAAAAGAATATCATCTGCAAAAGCAAGATGTGTTAGTTTAATATTTTTACAACTTTAGTGGTAGTGAAACTTTGGGGAGTTTCTAGTGCGTTCCTCTATTAAGATTGATAAAACCTCTATGCCTAAAAGAAATAGGTAAAGGGATATGAGATCCCTTTACCTAAGCCCTCTTTTGTTTTTGATCAACTTCGTTAGCTTGCCATTCACCAAAATTACAATTGTAGATGTTGTGATATATTCCTCAATCCACTTCACAAACTTCAGAGGATATCTAGCTGCTTTAATTGTGTTCTTGAGGATGTTTCAATTAATGGAGTCATGGTCTTTGGCTAGATCAATTTTTATTGTACAATTTCCTGCTTTTGCTTTGGTGTTATCCCCTTTCAAGAGTTCTTGATACAGGAAGATATTATTCCCAATTAACCTCTCTCCAACAAATGCACTCTAAGTTGGGCTAATGATACTCTTTATGTTATTCTTTAATCTATTTGTTAGTACTTTGGTAATGATCTTGTATAGGATATTACAGCATGTAATGGGTCTAAATTCTTCAAACTTGCTTGCATTGATGTGCTTCGAAATAAGGCTTATACAATTCTTGTTCCATTCCTTCAATATTTTTCTCTTTTGGAAGAATTCTTTCCCTGCACTTGTCACCTCTTCCCTTAACATATCCCAGGTCTTTTGGAAGAACCTCCTATTGAATCCATCAGGCGTTGGTGCCTTGTCGGGATGCATTGAGAAAAATGCATTTGCACATCCTTTACTTATACCTCTCAGAGTTGTTTCAGGAATGGCTTTAACACCATCCTTATTACCAAACTGATTTATGAAGTAATCAAGTACAAATCTCTTAATTTTCCTTAACCCTGAAATTTTGTTCCATTTCCATCTTCCAAAAACTAGATATTATTCTTGTTCCTCCTAGCTTTGATTGAATTTAGGTAATGCTTGGTACACGTCTCCCCTTCTTTCAGTTATAACATTCTAGATTTTTGTCTCATTACGCTTTCATAGTTTTCCAACATACTGTAGTATCTTTTGAACATCTCAGCCTCCTTTACTCTTAAATTTTGGTTCTTTAGTTCTTGCTTTGACACTGTTGTAGAGCCTTCAATGCCTCCCCCTTCTCCTTAGATCTTGGTACTGCATTGTTTTTACTGAGGGCTTTTAATTGGTCTTTAACATATTTCAATTTCATTGTAAATTTATAACCTTTTTTACTTTCCACTTGCAACTTCAATCCCTCCTCCAATTCTTAGATATTGTCATATTGCAACTTTTCCTAGTTAAATCCTCCTATAATGGTTTCATTTGGAAAATATGATTTGTAGCATATATTGTCAAAATAGCCAGCCTCCTGTCATTCTCTAAGATCCTCAATTCATAGTGTATCACCTTATCAGTGCAGTACCAACTAATTAGTTCTAGCTTTGATGAATCATAACCAACCACCACTCTCCCATAAACATGACATGTGTGATTAGATATCACCTTCCACTTATTGCCAAAAAAGCATAGACATCTTTGTAGTTGTTCCTGCTTTATTTTGGTTTCCAATAAACCAAAAGAATTTGCATTATTGCTTCTTATAAACTCCCTAACTACAAGTTGCTTATTAATACTATTAAGGCCCCTAGCATTCCAAATAACAAAGTTATTCATGACTTTTTTTTACCTGATCTTCTTCTTTTAGATTTCCTACCTCTACCAAGAGATAAGCCAGATACGATAGACTCTGATCCTCATGTTTCCCCGTTCTCCATCATTGGTTACGTGCTACATACAAGTTGATTTTCAAGTGCCCCCTCCTCAGTCTGACTATCTGCAATAAGGATCTCCTTCCTAGGTAACTCTTCTTTGTTTCCACTTCCATCTTCCTATTTTTCTGCTATAGAAACCCCCTTCTCAAATAACTCATCCCTACTCCCATCTTAAGTTTCTCTCTATTTTGCTGGATTTTCTGTTTTTATCTCTGCCAATTTGATCCCTTCAATTTCACCATCCCTTGTTGCTTCTTTAGCTTATTTCCTTATCCATACATGTTTTTCCTCTTTTATTTTAGGCTTCCATATGTATGAGATTCTCAGGGTATCCTTTACAAACTTCCTAACATCATGTAGTTTCATAATTTTCAGCTCTTCAGGTAATTTTCCTATAATATCAACATCTAGACATACCCTAGCAAAGCCTATCCTCCTCATTAGTGTAATATTTTCATCCATTTCTAAAGGATTCCCTACCTTACTAGCAATGTAAATTATTCCTTCAGTTGACCAATACTCAAGGGGAACCTTATAGAAGTTCACCCATAGAGGAACTGTGCCAGCCTTATCCCTATCAATTGTCACTCTTGAATGCCATTTTTTTAGCAAGATTGGGTAATCCTGTATATGCTAGGGACCAACTTGTACAACCCTCTGCGCATTTTCCTCTGAGTTGAATATAAATACAAATAACTCATCTTTATTCATCATTAGACTCACCAGCCCCTAGTTTTTCCATATTGCATTTGCCCATCTACTCACAACTAAGAACCCTAATCTTCTCTCTAGAAAAAAAAAACCCAAAACTGAGGAACTCCACTTCCTAGCACCCATCAGTATTATTTCCATTGGAGCCTATATAGGTTCGTCCTAGTTAGATTCCACATACCTGAGCTTTCCTAAACTACCTGAGTCACCCATAACCGAAGACCAGGTTGTTTTTGTCTTACTAAACTCCTAAATCTTTATGGACTCCTTATTGTCTAAGGCTCCATTCAAAGGGGAATCAAGTTTAATGTTACTGTAAATAGATTGGGGATAGGGTTGGTTCGCATGATATGTTTAGGTGTTCAAGATGTCTTGTTGATCAAGCAGTTGGGAGGCTGTTTTTAGTGGTTATTTAGGAGGTTAACATAGTTGGCTATTAGAGGGGGAGGGTGAAAGGTTATTGGATGTTGGGGACAAAGGTTAGTAGAGAGAGAACATGTCTATACCATCCCATTATGATGTGTACTTGACCAAACGAATGCTATGATGTTAGATAATTAGAAGGCTTATCAATGGGTCAGGCTAGGCTAGTAGGCTTGTCAACGGGTTGGGTTGGGCTTTGGACATTGGTGGCCTGGTCCAACCTGACCAAAAAAAATTTCAAGCGGGCTAGAATGATCTGACTCGTGGTCAGTGGGTGGGTCGAGGTCAACTGGCCTGAGAGGCTCGCTCAGGCCATGGGCAGCTTGTCGGGCCTTAGTTGGCCCGATCATTTAATACATTTTTAATTTTTTATATATTTATTTTAAGAGAATTTGAAATAGCTGTAACTGTATTTTTTTAAAATTCATAGATTATAAGTTATATTATAACCATTTATAGTAAAGTGTAAGATGAAATTACCTATAAATTATACAAAAATATTCATATAAAATAAAAGATATTAAAATACAAACCAATATATATTTATTAAAAATATGTAGCAATGATAATGTTTTCATAATTATTCCCTACAAACAATAATTTAATTTTAATTTTGTAATTTTATTATAACAATTAATTATAATGTAAATGTAAAAAAGTTATTATCTAAGTACAATGAATTGATTTCAAATATTATTTTTACGTGTTTAATAAATTATTATATTTCTTTTTAATATTAATTTTTTAAAATACGTTTATTAAGTTTATAATATAATATTTTCGAACTTTTAATGTTTTTATAAATTATGTACAAAAGCTCTTAATTGATGTACTTGTTGTACTTTTAGTTATTGTTGATTTTTTTTTACTTGTATAGTTGTATAAATATTATTGTCTTTTCATATTATATCTATTATTAAATAATCATTGTAAAATTTTATATTTTTATTACACATATTAAAAGAAATTAATTAATATGATGATTAATCTTAACGCATTTAAACTTTTTTATTTTGTTTTTCATATTTTGACAATATATACTTTATGCATATATGTATTTATATTAATCTTAAATTGAATTAATCACTTTATTAATCCTAATGTATCAATTCCAAAAGAATATATAAGTAATTGAGTTATGAAAACAAATATGTATAATATATTATATTGAAAATAGCTATTATTTTGTTAAAACTATAATAAATTTTATAAATACTTTTAAATTATTATTTTTATTACTTTCAAAAATAGTTCTTTTACTTTTTTCTAAAATCATTATATTCTAATTCATCTAAATTTATATTCATAATTTTTTCTGCTTTCTAAATTCTAATATTAGAAGATTCATTCCTAAGTCACTATAATTAAAAGTTTGTTAAGAGTAATTTCTAACTCGAAACCTTGATATAAGTTTGACTTTAAATCCCTCTCGTCCTTAGAGTGTTATAAACATACCATATTTCATAAAATTTATAAAATTTTCACCTTTTTTCTTTTTAATATATATATTATGTCACAACTTTAAATTATAACAACATGTAATTATGATATAATAAAGTTATTAATTTATTGAATATTAAATTACAAAATATTTATATCTTTTTATTTAAACCACTTAATATTTCATTTAAATAAAACTATAAGTCTTTTTTTTTGGTAATTCAGAAAAATAGAATTAAAAAAACAAATATATGTACAAAGAAGTTCACACACTAGTGTCTCGGAGGACACCACCAGCTATTACAAAGCACCTAGCCCACAGTTAAGCCAAAACAAAAGCTACGCAAGAGAAACAGCAGCTATAATTTAAGGATGGAACACTACTACAAAACACACAACATTAGATCTCCTACACGCTAACCAGACCAGACCAAAGAAACAATAACCAGAAGGGGATAGCCTTAGCTAAACAAGTTCTTAATTCCAGTAAAGGCAATACCATTGACTGGCTGCCACTGTGGAGGAGAGTCTTTTGTGCAATAGTCCTGCCAAGTCCCTCAGTGAGTTTGTAGCAATGTAGGAAGTTGGATTGCCAACTTAGAAAATTTGATAGCCAACTAACTCCTGTCCGGTCTTCCGATGGGGAGCTAACTTGCCTTGACCACGAATAGTTAGCTAACAACCTGCATAAAAGTAAATGATGAACAAACCATAAAATTACCTACTCTCTGTGTGTAGGCTGAGAAGTTCCCTAACTTGGGAGATTACTCCATGATACACTCGCTCCACTTCCTTGGCGTCATCCTTGAAAGTTCTGGCATTCCGTTCAATCCAGATATAGTAAACAGTGGTGGGAAATGATTTACTGCTGAGAACTTGGAATTGGTAAACCAGGAAATGATGGCTGAAAGGTTCGGCTGATGAAGGATGGGTAGATTAAAATGGGTGAGGCAATGCTCCCAAATTGTTTTAGAAAAAGGACATTCAAAAAATAAGTGCTGTGTGGATTCATTAGCTGAAAAGCACAAAGAATAGTGGTTAGGAGTATATAGGTAGGTCAGTTTGTTCCAGGTTTGCAACTTTTGCTAGAAGGCAAGCCATATGGTAAAGGACACCGAGGGCTATTGTATTTGGACCATACCAGCTTGTGCCAAGGAACATCTGGTAAGGGGGTCACAAGAATTGATAGGTTGAGACATTGGTATACCTTTTAGTGGGGCTAGCTAACCATTCCAGACGATCGGGTTGGGAGCTATTTGGGCGATACCAGGGTGGGTTAAGGTTCCTGATGAGGTCCATGGATGCCTCATCCAATCTCCATTCATCATTAAGAATGACTTCAGAAACTCGTGCTATGAACGAAAGCTTCGAGCCATTGATCGCTCTCGGTGTAGAAAAGGTCCTCAGAATTCCTCTCAGGTGCCAAGGATCCTGCCAAAAAAGAGTAGAGATACTGTTTCCAATCCTAAATCTAAATAAAACTATAAGTCATTAAATGAAAGCGTAACATCACTAACTTCTTAATGTTCTGATTAATATTTTAAGTATAATGAGCTAAGTATTAACATAATTTGTGTTAAAAGTCATTAAGTCAAGTTTAGATTGAAGGGCGCTACATACATTTGCATATCATTAATGAGAAGATACATTTTAAATTAAAATCTTGAGATGTATTTATTGGTATGATTAATTAGGAATTTTAATTCAATTGATTAGAAATTTGTATGAAAAGTCATTAAGTTAATAATTATAGTTAAGAATTTCAATTCAATTAATTGCGAATTTTAAATTTACTTAAATAATTTATTATTTATTATAAGAGAGAATTGATAAAACCAAATTCATTAACTATAGGAAATTTTTCTATACATGAATGATTATTTAAATCATTTTACAAGAAATGATACAATTTACAAAATTAAGATAATATCATGCTAGATAGACTGGAGAGTGGAGACTGAGAGAGCATCATCTAATTGACTAATTGTACTAGTTGGTAAGATCGTCAATAGTTTGGATCCAATCATCTGTAGATACAAAAATTATATTTAGTAATATAATATTAAAATAAAAAGAATATTTAGTAATGTAATATTATATAAAAAGAAATTTAAAAAT
>JAOSBL010165010.1:0-11326 GCA_027568915.1 Erythroxylum roraimae
CTCTTACATGTTTTGCAAGTCTTGCGATCGTTGTCAAAGAACAGGTAACTTGGGATCGAGAAATCAAATGCCACTCAATATCATCCTGGTATGTGAGATTTTTGATATTTGGGGAATAGACTTTATGGGACATTTTCCTTCTTCCTTTGGTAAGAACTACATTTTGTTAGCTGTGGATTATGTTTCGAAATTGGTTGAAGCTAAGCCTACTTTATCTGACGATGCTAAAACTGTCATAGATTTTGTTAAATCTAACATTTTTATTAGGTTCGGAATGCCTAGAGCTATCATTAGCGATCGAGGAACCCATTTCTGTAACAAGATTTTTGAGGCTTTGATGAAGAGATGTGGTATAACCCATCGAGTTTCCACAGCTTATCATCCGCAATCAAGTGGACAAGCTGAAGTGTCCAACTAGGAGATCAAATCCATACTGGAAAAAGTGGTGAATGCAAATAGAAAAGATTGGAGCTTAAGATTGGATGATGCTTTGTGGACTTACCGAACTGCGTACAAAACTCCGATAGGCATGTCGCCTTATAGGTTAGTTTTTGGTAAGCCTTGTCATTTACCTATGGAAATGGAGCATAGAGCTTATTGGGTTGTGAAACAGTTGAATATGGATCAGGTAGAAGTTGGTAACAATAGGAAATTGCAATTGCAATAGTTAGAGGAGAATCGTAATGAAGCTTATGAAAATGCAAAAATCTATAAGGAAAAAACTAAAGCTTTTCACAATAAAAGACCTTTAGGAAAAAATTTTCAATCGGCTAAAAAGTTCTTCTTTATCATTAGAAGCTTAAGATATTTCTAGGAAAATTACGATCTCGTTGGTTTGGACCATTTATTGTTACTAAAGTTTTTTCTCATGGTGCGGTAAAAATTCAAAGTTTAGATACCTCTAAGGTATTTAAAGTTAACGGACACCGCCTGAAGCCATATTATTAGAATTTTTCGGTTGAGTGAGCGGAACCCCAACCTATTTCTAATCAGGTAAGTAAAGAAACATGTCCATTTAAAGACTTTAAAGAAGCACACTCGGGAAAACCCGTAAAATTTTCAAATTTGTTTATGCTTTTTATTTTTCAACAGTTTTTATTTTCATTTTATTAGGTTTATTTCATTTAGTTAGGAATTTAATTTAACATTTTCATTTCTGCATTTTTCATTTTTCATCTTTTAATTTTAAAAATTAAAAAATGAAAATTTCGTTCTTCCCACTGCCGCCCTATTTCCCCCTTTCTTTTCCCTCTTCTTCCTTCACTTAGCTTTTCTCACTGTCGATTTTCACTGCAGATTTCACACCTTACTATCAATTTCGTGCATAGTACGATAACCATTCCACACAAAACCCATCTTTTAATTTTTCTTTCACCGAAAGCACAGTGAACCTTAACTTATGATTTTATTGGTTTCGTTCCTTTTCTTTTGCAACTTTCAGGTTTGTGTTTTCACGAAATGAACACAATGCCAAGGAGAAAGAGTGGCTCTCAAAGATTAGCAACTCCAAAAAGGTTTGCTGTTGACCTTCCTCCTCCACCGCAACCCACTTCAACCACCGAACAACCCACCACCGCAACCCACATGCAGACAGCACCAGGTTCAGCTACTACCCCAAGACCATCAACACGACACCGAACAAGGAGAGGAAAAGAAGTTGAAAACTGAAGCCAACGGAATGTCAGAAGTGCCGACTTCCAGAAGATACGACGTGATTTCAACAACTCAGTGAAAGAAAAATTTATCCCTACAAGTGTATACTTTCTGACACTCTTTAAGCACTGCAAGTTTATGATTCAATTACACAAATGATGGGGCCAATTGGTTGGAGTGTCTTTGTTAGATTTAGTTACCCTGAATATGTTGAATTAACTAGGAAATTCTGTACCACATTCCAATTTAATTGTAATGAAGAGTTTGATGTGTTCATGAAAGAGATTGTTAAATTTCAGTTGATGGGGAAAGAATTTACGTTACCTATTGCTGAATTCAATGTCGCTATAGGATTTGTTTGCAATGCTGAAATTGAAATTGAGATGTTTATCAATACTAAATGTGACTGTTATGAAGACTTTATTGCATCGAAATTATGGCATCAATGGTCTGTTGATACTAATCCATACAATGCTAGTATTTCTAAGAGTTCATTTATCAGAAATCCTATTTTAAAAATCATTCATAGACTCTTAGTGTACAATTTTTTGGGTCGTAAGGATTCTGCGGGAACTTTGTCTAAAGTAGAAATTTATTTCCTGTGGTGTATGGATAGGCACATTCCTATGAATTTAGGTTTTTGGTTTATAGCACAATTTCAATTAGTGTTACACAAGAAATCTAAACCTTTAATCCTTAGTCCCTATATCACACAATTGGCAGTTAATTTGGAAGTATTAGATCTTGATAATACTAACATAAATGTGGTGTGCGGCATAGAACCTTTGGATTTAAATTGTTTGCACAGGATGGGCATTATGGATTGTAGCCATGGTCGAATAGCTTTTATAATTCCGGGCCCAACCACTCCTCCCACTACGAGATCAGTAGCACAGAGCTCTACCAGCTTAAACAAGTAGCTACCAACAATCCCCAAACAATTTTGAGGATCACCTTAATTACCTTGAACATAGAATGCACCGAATGGAACACAACTTGATGACCTATTGGGAGTATGAAGGCTTTCAACCTCCATATCCACCAACACCGTGACTTTGGCATTTCCAAATAGAGAAGCTTTCTTTTTCCTTTTCTTTTATATTTATGCTTCTTTAATTTTACGTCCTAACATTAAGGACAATGTTGGTCTAGGTGTGGGGCAATTTAGGAATTGGAGTTTTTTTGTGTGACTATTTGTTAGTTTTTGTGTGATTTTTGTTGATTTTTGCATGATTATCGTGTGTTAAACCATAAAGCTTTGTCATATTAGTTTGGATGAGATTGAGTATATGCATGAAATTAAATTGTGCTAAGTGAATCTTAAGTGAAACATGTTGATTGATTGCAATAATTGATCTTGTAAACTTAGTCAAAATTTTGACGTTTGAGTGGTGAGGTAATGTGTGGAATTGAAGTGAATTCTTAAGTTAAACCTGTGAGCGAAATTTGAGCCTTAATGTCATCATCTTTATGTCATTTCATTTCTTTGAATTGTGTGATGCTCCTCTAATCATATTTTCCTTCAAAACTTGCACTGATCTGGATTGAATTTGTTTGATTACATGGGATATAGAAATGATTAAGGTCTTCTTTGTTTTTAAACCTTTTAATTAGCTTAAAAATGACCCACCTAGTTATTTTCCCTTTGTAAACACTTTTGAGCCTTTAACCTTGTTTTTCAATTAATCACCTTACATTGAAACCCAAAAATCCCATTAGCCTTACCCTATCACAAGTTGAATGAAGCATTGAGTAATTTAGGACTTTTGTTTTATACTGCATTTTGAGATATTTTTATAGGTACCTTTACTCATGTGTTTATTAAATTATGCTGCTATTAATTTCTCTTATCTTTATTATTCTCCCTTATTCTTAGCCAAGTAAAAAAAAGAAAGAAGAAAAAATAAAAAGAAAAGAAAAGAAAAGGGAAAAAGAAAAAGAAAAAGAAAAAGAAAAAGAAAAAGAAAAAGAAAAAGAAAAAGAAAAAGAAAGAAAAAGAAAAAGAAAAAGAAAAAGAAAAAGAATAAAGCATAGTAGCATTAGTTAGTCTGAGTAGTCATAGTCCTTTGTGTCGTGTGGTTATCTTAGAATTTTAATTTAAGTGCCTCTTTTACTTAGTACTTTGTGAATGCTTGTGATCAACCCTTTTCCATTTTTACCATACCTTTGAACCTAGCCCCATTACAACTCATAATAAAGTCCTTATGATCTGTAAGCTCATGTAATCCAAATGAATGATAACTGGTGAATTTGCAAGCTTATGGTAGTGCGATATGTGGGACAGAGATTTGAGTGAAAAACTTTAACCTTAAACACCTGAGCATAAGAGAGAAATCTGTGAAAAGAATTGACTTTGGTTTCATATTCACTTTTGAACAAAGATGTCTTATTTTGACTTTGGTTATTTGTATCGGTGAAAAGTGATTATGATATATGTTGCTACTTAAGTCTTACTGGCCCAAGTTAATGGATTGTGTGCACTTAATCTTATGAAGGATGAGTTTATAGAGTGTAGTGGTTTGGCATGTTTGCTCAAGGGCGAGCAAAGGTTTGGTGGGGTGAATTTGTTAAGTTGCCATTTTTTTTGCTTATTTTGTATTTAATTTTCTTTAATGTGTTGAAATTATTATTCAAAATTAATGGAATTGTCTCTTAATTGTTCTCAGATGATTTTTAACACTTTATAGATGAAATTGAATAAAAAAGATGCGAAAGAAACAAAGAAAATATGAAATTCTAGATTGGCAGTAAATTTAGTGACTAAGCGTGGGCACGTGCAAGGATGGAAAATATCTGCAGATCTGTTTTCAAATTCAAATTTGATTTGTTTGAGATTTTCATAATCTTGGAAGATCAGATTGCTGGAGATTTGCAATATGATCACGTGGGAGGTGTGACCTGCAAGAGAGGATGGAAAAGGAAGGGATCGGGAGGAATTAAAGTAGGCTAGGCATGTTACTATTCACATTAGCTTGGAGCATTAGCATAGTTTAGGATAGTTTATGTTTTCTGCATTCTTTTCTTCTGGTTTTCTCGATAGTAATAGTTAGTTTTCAATTTCTGCATTATTTATCTAAGGATTTTTTAGATTCCTACGAAAGACCAGGGATAATGACTATGTGTTTTGTTATTTCTTTGATTTTCAATTCTGTTATGAGTAGCTAAAACCCTTTTCTTGGTTGAAGGAAACCATGTTATCTCTATTACGTGTGAGATGTTTCAATAAAGTTTGTTTTGTTGATGAACATTGTGTATCTTCCAAATTACTTTTTCTAATTGAATTGACTGATTTCTAGGTGCGCAACTAGGGATTGATTCGTTTAATAGCTAGATTAATGAAATATGATTTTCAGTTTTGTTAATCAACAGTAGCAATTAGGATTACCTTCTTTACGTTAGAGTCAGAAATTCTAAGAAGATACTCGTCTTGATTAATTGTATGTCGTACATGTGTTATCTTGTTCATTGGTTTCTTAGTTCTTAAAGCTATTATTCAATTGAACCTACGATCGTATCTAGGTTGTTAATTAATAAGAATGCTTAGAATACATGTTTCTAGTCATTTACACTTAAGAGAAAACATGCCCTAATGAATGTTTATTAATGAACTAAAATTTTATAATAAGGATCCGTTTGAGCATGATAATATCGGTAACCCAAAAAGAGAGAGAGAAAGAAGAGAGAGAAAAGAAGAAGAGAAAGAAGAAGAGGGTTCTGGCGCCAAAGCTTCCCGAAATAAGTGATCTCTCGACGCCACCGCTCTCCCTAGTCATCCAACCTGAGTTTCATTTCCTCCTCATTTACTTTTTTATTCATTTTTATGTGTAAGATTGAGATGGGTTGTATGGTTATAGATTTTGAGTTAATAATGATGTTCTAACTTTACCTTCAGGATTTTGCTTATGTTTAATTTCAATCTAGTTTATTTGTGTTTACTTGAGTTGGGTGTTGTGATTGATTAATATTTTTGCATATTTTGATAACAAACTGAGAGGGTGAATTGGATAAAAATGATTACATTGGATTAACGAGAGTTAGGCGATCTAATTGACCACTTAATCAATCTAGTTAGTAATTTCATAAAGAGAGATCCCATATGAGACCCGATTGTTTAGTAGAGAGCTTTATAACTAATTTGTGAATCGAGAGATTGAAAGTTCATAATTTGATTAGGGTTTACAATTTAGGGATTGGTTTTAACTCAAGAGAGAGTAATTAACCCTACGATTGTCTAGAACTAACACCCCGTGAACACATAATTGGCTAGGTTAACATTAATAATAGGTAAAATCCCTTCTTTCATAACTTGATTATTTCTCTTGATAGATTTCCATTGTTTCGTCGTTTGTTCATTATTAGTTTGTTTGATTTAGTTTACTTTTCAATTCAATATTTGAATTTGAGTCTTAAACTAAGTATAACCTGAGTAAAGTAGTGCATAAGCACAATCTCTGTGGGACGATATCTACTTTTTACTACAAGTGATGACTTGTATACTTGGGGTTTTGAACGTAAAACTCGTAATTGGTTTTGCAATCGATCAAGTTTTTAGCGCCATTGTCGGGGATTGTTTTGTTTAAGATCTTGTTTAGTTTAGTTGACTTTGATTTAAGAGTGTTTGATACTTTTCCTTATGTTTTTGTAGGTGCATGAACACAAGGAGCATGAGAAGGTCCAATGAGATTAGTGAGGAAGAGCGTTTAGATATGATAAGGTACAAAAGAGAGCTAAGTAGAGCTAGAGGTAAGAACAAATACAAAGGAATATGGCAGAAGAAGGAGAGCAAGGAGGAGCTGAGAGGACATTGATGGACTTTATGAGGTCAGATTTCTGTAGCTCAAGGAGTTGCAAGGCCAGCGATTTAAGCTAATAATTTCTAGATCAAGTTGGCACTGCTCAATATATTTCAGAGTAGTGTGTAATTTATAGGCTGTCTAACGAAGATCCCAATGCCCATCTTGCAAATTTTTTGGAGATTTGTGATACGCTCAGATTTAATGGGATGTTGGATGATTCTGTGAGATTTAGGTTGTTTTCTTTTACCTTGAAAGATTGGGAAAAGGCATGGTACAATTCACTCAGTGCAAGCCAAATTACTACTTGGGAGCAACTAGCCTAAGCTTTCTTGGCTAAGTACTTTCCCTTGACCAAGGCAACAAGAATCATTAAAGAGATCACCAACTTTCAACAAGGTGATGGGGAGTCATTGTATGAAGTTTGGCAAAGATTCAAGGAGTTATAAAGGAGCTACCCCCACTTCTGAGGGAATTTCTTTTGCAGACATTCTACAATGGTGTAACTCAGACCACAAGGCGAACAATAGATGCAGCTGCTAAAGGGTCTTTGATGAGGAAAACCATTGATGCAACTCATGACTTTTTGGAGGAGTTGGCAAAGTAACAGCTATATATGATCAAATTAAAGGAGCAGATATGGGTCAAAGGAGCAAAAAGGAATGATTCCACTTGACTCGGTGATTGCTTTGCAAGTACAAAATGCGGCCCTCACCAAGCCGTTGAGCAACATGTAAGGAACTTCTTCATTAATAGTCAGGACCATATAGTAACAATGTGAATTATATGGGTAAGACAACCATAGTACAGTTGAATGCTTATTACTGGGAGCGAATGCTACAGAACAAGTGAATTAGTTGGGTCAGCCGCAAAGAGGTAGCAACAATCCATATTCTAATACTTACAATCCTGGGTAAAAGAACCACCCAAATTTTTCGTGGAGTGCTAACAATGCAAGTGGCCAAATGAGAACAACACGACCTCCTGGATTTCAACAAGACCGACTTGGGTCTTTGGAGAACAAAATGGACAAGTTAATGGAAGTGTTGGGTTCAAAGTTCTCAAGAAAAAAGGAAGGTCATAGAAGACAAGAAGAGAGTCAAAAGAGGATAAAGGCAAAGCTTGACCAGATTGCTAAGAACCACACTTCATCCATCCACAACTTGGAGGTACAAATAGGTCAACTTGCTAATGCTTTGTCTTGTAGAAATGCTAGAAGCTTACTAAGAAACACTAAGGCCAATCTAATGGAACAACTCAAGGCGATCACACTTAGGAGTGGCAAGTAATTGGAGGAGCCAAGTGCTCAACAAGATGGCCAACAAAAGGAAAAGGTAGACGACAAAGAAGAAGAGAAACCATATATACCACCACCACCCTACAAGCCTAAGATTCCATATCCGGAAAGGGTGAGACAACATCGAGTCGACACTCAATTCTCCAAATTTTTGGAGAAGTTGAAGAAACTTCAGATCAATTTGTCTTTAGTGGAGGCGTTGAAGTGTATGCCCAAGTATGCAAAGTTTCTCAAGGACATATTGACACATAAACGCACTTGGGAGGACAATTAGACAGTGACCTTGACGGAGAATCATAGTTCAATCATCACAAGCATAATGCCTTTAAACTACAAGATCTAGGGAGTTTTACTATTCTATGTGTTGTTTGTGATTTTGAGTTTTCTAAATGATTATGTGATTTAGGAGCAAGCATTAACTTGATGCCTTTGTCTATTTTTAGGAAATTAGGGCTAGGAGATGTCAAGTCAACATCCATGCTTATCTAACTTACAGATCAATCCATCAAGAGGCCATATAGGGTAGTAGAAGACATTCTGGTAAAAATGGATAAATTTATAATTCATGTTGATTTTGTTGTGTTGGATTTTGAAGAAGATAAGAATTGTCCATTGATTTTAGGTAAGCCTTTTATGAATACTGGCAGGACATTAGTTGATGTGCATAAAGGAAATCTAGTTCTGAGAATTAACGATGAGGAGATTGAATTTAATATGAATAAATCTTTGAAGAAACCAGTGGATGGAAGTGCTTGCATGAAAATTGATGTTGTGGATGATTATGTGAAGGAAGTTGAGAAGGAAATTGAAAAGGAAGTTGAGGGAGTTGTTGAAGTGCATAGGGATGAGAGTGTGAGTGAAGAGGAATTATGTGAGGAGAGTGAAGAGGAATTATGTGAGGATGGTGAAAAAGAGAAGTTAGAGAGAGGGGATGCACTTACACCACCCTTCATTATAAACCCTCCCACGATAGAACTAAAACCCTTACCTTCTCACCTGAGATACACTTTTTTAGGCAAGGACCACACCTTACCCATCATCATTTCTAACTAATTGGATGTTGAGTAAGAAGAGAAAGTGGTAGAGATCATTAAGAAGAGGATGAGAGCCATAGGATGGTAAATTTATGATATTAGGGGGATTAGCCCCATTATGGTGATGTATAGGATTAACCTTAAAGAAGGATGTAAGACAGTGAGAGAGACACAAAGAAGGTTAAATCCAAACATGCAGGAGGCTGTGAAGAAGGAAGTAGTGAAACTTTTAGATGCAGGTATTATATACCCAATTTCAGATAGCAAGTGAGTGAATCCGTTGCAATGTGTGCCTAAGAATGGAGGAATGATAGTGATGGAAAATGAAAAAGGTGAACAAATTTCTTCTAGGACCGTCACATGATGAAAAGTGTGCATTGAATATAGGAAGCTCAATTTAGCCACCAAGAAAGATCATTTCCCATTACCTTTTGTGGACCAAAGGACGAGAAGTGTCACCTCCATCGACCCCACCACCTTGAGCCCATCTTGCCTTTAATCTCTTATATTATTCTTCATGTGTTTTGTTTTTCAATGCGTTGTTTATTGGTTTTGGGTGTTCTCCTTTTCACATGGAGGACAATTTTTTCTTCAAGTGTGGGGAGCTAGTCTTTGCATCTATGTTTGCATTTTTGCATATCATTTAGGATGCATGTTAGGTTGTTAGTATTAGGTGTGTCATTTCCCCTACATTTGAATCTTTATGATGAATGTGTTGCCATGAAATTCTATCATGCTAGTTGGAATGAGATTAAATGCATGCATGAACTTAAATTAGGCTACTTGAGTGGAGAGTGAACCATGTGGAGTGATGAAAGTAGTTAGCTGTAAAAGCTTACTTAGAACTTGACACTTAAACAATGAGGTAAATTTTAGAAGCATAATGGATTTTCATTTAAGCCTATGCAAGGAATTGAGCCTTTATGACTCCATTCTATAGTAATTTCATTTCCTTGTTTGTGTGATGCTTCCTTAAGTAATTACCTTCAGAACTTGCTTTGAATCGGTTTAAATCTACTGGATGCATTCTAGATAGAAATGATTAAGGCCTTCTTACTTTAACCTTTGGCTTAGATGACCTACCCTTTTTGTTATCCCTTGCTAACCCCATTGAGCTTTTAACCTTTTGTTTCTTGAAATCACCCAATTTACAAACCCACAAATCCCATTAGCTTGCCTAATCACAAGTTAATAGAGTGTTAAGTGACACTTTAGTTTGGAATCTTTTGGCTCCAATATATTTTTTTCTTTTCTGAGTTGCTTTGAGCAGATTTTAGTACTTCTACTCTTAAGAAAACCTTGCATATAGTTGCTATTTTCTTTTCATTGTTTCTGTATTTAAAAAAATCAAAAGAAAAATCAAAAAAGTAAAAATGAAGAAAAAAGAAAGAAAAGAAAAAGGAATAACTTGTAGTAGCTCTAATAAGTGCGGAGTAGTAGTCATATCCATTTGCATATCTCAGAAGTTTATCTTTGTCATCCCTTTGTATACTTAGAAGTTTATAAATGCTTGTGAAAAACCCTTAAAACCTATTTGACCCACCTTAACCCTAGCCACATTACAACCCAAAATAAAGTCCTTTTGATCTATCTTAGCATGTAATTATTGTGGAGGAGAATTGGTGTATTAGCAAGCCTATGATAGTGTGGTTTCCTATAGGAAGTTTGAGCGAAACACTAACCATCAAACACTTGAAAGAAATGAGTTCAATCTATAAGGAAGGTCCATTTTAAATTTATGCTTATCTTTGAGTGATGGTTTTATGGGTTGAGTTTGCTTATATGCACCAATGAAAATTAGTCATAATGTGTGTAGTAGCTTGACACTTGAGTTGGCCAAGGTTTGAGGGATTGCATGTTTTAATCTTTGTGAAAATGAAGTGATAGAATTTTATTGGATGTATTTGATCTTTGCTTGAGGACAAGCAAAAGTTTAAGTGTGGGATGTTGATAGAAGTATATTGCATTGTATTTTTATAGGTAATTTGATACGTGTTTAGTAGTCAATTTGATTGTTTAGTATGTGTTTAGGTTAAGAATTGTGTTAGTTTTTAAATATTTGTGTTTTAAGTGTTCTTTGGGTGAGAACATGTTTTTGAGCTTTAATTATATATATATATAAGGTGTCGTGATAAGTTTATTAGTGTTTCAGGACATTAGAAAGAGTTTCAGAGGAGACCTGAACCAAAACACAATCCCACGATCGTGGTAGGTAAGCCACGATCGTGACAGAAGCTGTTGGATCCCGTTTCCGGAATCCAACTCTTAGCAAAATACCATCATACTTGAGCATGGTTCCTTGTAATCTCTTATTGCTCTGATACCATAAATGTTGGATCCCGCTTGATTCTGGAATCCAACTCTAGCTCTAAATCAAGGTAAACATACAACTCATAATTGAACTACTTAAATCTATCATTTTATTTCTTACAGCAACAGAGTTTGAAATACTTTATTTACAAATCAAAAGCCACACCATTGGCTTATTACAAAAATACAAAATAGCAACTGAAGCAAAATCCCTTCGGCTCTTGATCACTTGATCTCCT
>JAOSBL010165054.1:0-11321 GCA_027568915.1 Erythroxylum roraimae
AGCTATCATGGTTGTAGAAAGAACAAAATTGGAGTTCTTAAACATAGTTCTCCGAGAAATCTAGAAAAGAAAATACAGTAATGAAGTAAAAGAAAACAAGAACAACTCTATATGTGTCTCCCTCGTATGCAGCTCCCTCCTCCTTTAATAGCTTCAGGTGCAAGATCCTCCTACTTGATTTTCAGCTGATTTCCTCTATCTTTTTAAAAATATCTCCCTTTTATTTCCTTAACAGAATATTTTCTGCCAACTCAATCTAAACAATAAAATCTGCTCGATCTTATCCTGATCGGCACAAGATAAGTTTCAAAATCAAGCAAATATTGAGCAAATATTCTTATTAACAGTATCCCAACATACTGGTCATAAAAATTCTAAAATCACATAGTAATTGGTTGATGCCTACACCGTCATGTCATTTTAGTAAGCATAACCTTTTAAAACAACTTGTGATTCAACCAATGCTAGCGTAAGAACAGAAGGAATGAAATGAATGCAAGTTGTAAGCTATTTGATATTCCTCTCATTGTTATTCTCATTATATTAGAGCATCTAATATTTTACAGAAATTTTAGGAATAAATAAATGGTTCCTATACACTTCTTAAAAAATCAACACCATGTAAATTGTAATTGTATCTAATCAAAGTCAAAATAATCAAAAGATTTCAAAAATAATTTGATAACATTAAACAATAAAAACAAAATTTCTACTAATGAATGCATGAAAAACACTCTAGAAAAAGCTCAAAAATGGTTATACTAAGAGTACTATGGAAGATTTTCCACTTTTACCCTTTGCTTCAACCTCAGCCAAAGCTATTGATTCTCCTCCTCCTTTTCTCCAATCCCCTTCATTGCTAAAATCTCCATCTGTTTCACCATCTCAGCCCTCTGAACCCTCTCAACTCTCTTTGCCCAATACCCAAACCTTACCTATCTCTTCTTCATCTCCTTCGACGGTGAGGAAAACTTGGAAGCAAGTGGTGGGAGGCTCCACCTCAGATCTCTCTCTTCATTTATGCCCTCTTAAGAATGAAGATGGTCGTGCCATTATTATCCCTGATGTGGATATTCTACAGGAAGGTGTTAGGTCTTGGGAGAACTCTCTTATTGGGTTTTTTCTGGGAAGAAAAACCTACATTCCCTGTAATTCAAAGACGGACTCAATCAACATGGAAAAATAAAGGTTTTATCTAGGCAATAATAGTAGAAGACAAATATATATTGTTCACATTTGCTTTCAAAGCCCAAGCATCAAAGATTATTGAAGAAAGACCGTGGCATATGGCTACTTTTCCATTATTCTTGCAACCATAATAGCCTAATTTTCAAATCGATTACAAGGAGAAGAGGCTAGTTATAATGTGGGTAAATCCCTATAATGTTCCTCTTGAATACTGGACATCTAAAGGATTGAGTATGATAGCTAGTTTCCTAGGAAAACCTCTATGTTTGGATGATAATACAGCAAATAGGAAGAGGTTGGGATATGCATTAATATGGATCTATCCAATGGTTTACCAGAAAATATTCCTATTATGAGATTAGGGTTTGATGGATCCTTTTATGAAGATAATGTGTCTGTGCAATATCAATGGAAGCCTTCACTTGCTTCTCAAGGCAAAAGATGAATACCTACGAGTAAAAGTTTTCAAAAGGGAGATTATGATGAGCTAATGGGAGAAGGGGTTACTAACTTAGATAAGGAATAGTTGGTCATTCCAAGCAAAAACACTAATGTTTTTGAACAAATTACTGAAGCTAGTGATGGGCAAGGAGCAGTAGTTGGGGGTAGAATAGAAGGTACAGTTGAAGTTAATGAAGGCGGGAAGTAATTAAGAAGCCTACTGAAGTTGAAGAAAATTATACGAGGAAGGATAAGAAGGTGGATGAACCTTCTATAAACCTTAATGACAAATCTAATGGCTTGGTCCATATGGAAGGTACTTATTCTACGTCGATAGAGAATAAGGAGGATGACCCTTTCATTGGGAAATTTTTGACAGCCACCAAAAAGAAATCCAATCGGGCCAAAAGGAAGGGCCCTGAATACAAATAGTTTTGTTAATGAAAATAATAGCATAGAATGTGAGGGGGATTAACTGCCCTAAAAAGCTTTCAGTTTTAAGGGATTTTGTTTATAACTCAAATCTATAAATTTTTTCTCTTTTTGAAACTAAAATCAAAGAAGAGAATCTGGGGCTGTTGAATAAGTTGGGCTCTAGATAGAAATTCTTCTCCAACCATCAAGCGAGTAGGTATGGGAGAATTATTATCGAGTATGATCCTTCTTTGTTAGATGTAAATGTCCTTGCTATGGAGATACAAGCTATCCACCTTAAATGTAAACCCCTTTTTGTAAATGTTGAGTTTTTTGCTTCCTTTATCTATGGTGCTAATCATATTTTCCAAAGGAAACTCTTATAGGAAAGCTTACTAGATTTTCAGAAGGTTGTTAATGGTCTGTGGCTCTTATGTGGTGATTTCAATTATACTTTGTATAGAACCGAAGCTGATGGGAATTATAGCTTGAGGAACTTTTCAGCTGATTTTAGAAATTGTGTGGACAAAATTGAAGTTTTTGACCTAAAATCACAGGGTCACTTTTACACCTGGAGCAATAAGCAATCAGGGAGATAGGCTTTAAGGAAAAAATTGGATCGGACATTGGTGAACAAGGAGTGGATTACTCAATTTCCTAATAGTGTAACAACTTTTCTTGATCCTCTATTTTTAGATCACACTTTTATGAGGATAGAGAACCTCCTTCAACACTATATTAGAAGAGGTCCTTTTAGGTTTAACAACCTACTGTTAGAGTTTAGTAATGCTTTTAAAAAGGGATTGGAGGTTACGGTAGAAGGAACAAAACAGTTTATTTGTAAACAGATGCTAAAGGCTATCAAAATGGGGATGAAATCTTTAATGAATAGAAGATCCTCCTCCACACAGCAAGTTGTTTTAAAAGCCAAGGAGGATATACAAAAGATATAACAAGAGTTATAGTTAGACCCAGCAAACTCTATCTTGTTAAGCTTAGAGAAGTCTCTTCTTATGTCTTACTTATCTAAAGCTAGGGATCATGACAGTCTATTGGAACAGAGGGCGAAGGTCAATTGGCTAAACGATGTTGAAAAGTGCTCTAAGTTTTTCTTCAACTCTATCTTATTGAGAAGGAACGCAAATAGAATCAGCTCTCTTAAATTGTCAAATGGTGAGGAAATTTCCCACCAGAAAGACCTTTTAAAGGAAGCTGAGAGATATTTTAAGAGTTTCTATGGCTCTTCTTGACAAGTAAGTTCTGCGCCTCTTAGCTCCTTTATTTTTAGTAAGTTATCCCACCAACAAGCTTCATCCCTTATTAAGCTAATGGAAGAAAAGGAAATAGAGGAAATTGTATTTCAAATGCACCCTAATAAGTCCCCTGGACCCGACAGATTCAATGATTTTTCTTTCAAAAAATATGGCAGAAAACTGGTCCTATGTTTAAAAGAGCAAGCAATTCTAGAATTCTTCTCTAGGGGGTTCTTTTAAGGGATACTAATAAAACCCATATTTGTTTAATCCCCAAGTCAAATTGTGCTTCTTCATTGGATGATTACAGGCCTATTGCATGCACAAATTTCCTTTATAAGGTTATTTATAAGATCTTAGCAAACAGACTGAAATCAGTGTTAGAATCGTCGATCTCTGATAATCAAAATGTTTTTCTACATAGTAGAAGAATTGGGGATAGCTTCTCTATAATGCAAGAACTAATGAAAGGATATCTAAGGAAGAACAACCCTCCAAATTGTATCATTAAAGTTGATTTCAAGAAAGCCTTTGATCATGTGGAATGAGAATTTATCCTTCAGACCTTACCACTTTTGGGTTTTCCAAGTGAGTTTGTCAGATGGGTAGAGACTTGTATCACCACTCTTACATACTCTGTCATTGTTAATGGTACACCTACGGATATCTTTAAAAATGCAAGAGGTTTGAGGCAAGGAGATCCAATCCCCTTATCTATTCATCATATGTATGGAAGTCTTACGTGAGTTGATCTAACATAAGGTAAGCAAAAGCAAAGACTTCAGATATCATAGTAAATGCAAGAGAGTAGGGCTAATCAATCTTTGTTTTGCAGATGATTTACTACTCTTTTCTAAGGCTCATGGGAAGTCTATTGAATTGCTCATGTCAACACTATTTGTTTTCAAAGAACTTTCAAGTCTGGAGATTAATCTTACTAAAAGCCAGTTCATCCTAGCTACTAGTGCTACTATGATAAAAAACAATATCTCTATAATTACAGGAATGAAGAGGAAACCTGCTCCGTTGACTTATCTAGGACTTCCTATTACTATGAAAAGAATATAATTTATTGAATGTTTTCCATTTATAAAGAAAATACAAAGAAGATTAGGAATGTGGTCTAACAAGGTCCTCTCTTTTGGTGGGAGGCTTCAGCTCATCAAATCGATCCTGAACTCTCTTCATGTTTACTAGTCCTCTAACATTTCATTAGCTAAAGGTGTCGTCAAAACTATTGAGAAGCTTTTCAGAAGATTTCTTTGGGGGAATTTAAATTCAGATAGCCATTTTGCCAAGGTTAAATGGTATGAAGTTTGTAAAAGGAAAGCAGAAGGGGGATTAGGATTGATTCATATTGCCTCGTTTAATATTTTAGCTCTCATCAAGAATATGTGGAATGTCCTATTGGAAAAGAAGTCTCTATGGATATGGTGGTTTCATAGCTATATCCTAAAAGGAACTAGCCTTTGGGCTATACTGGTAAAACCTTTCTTCTCTTGACCCTTGATCCAACTCTTGAAGGCAAGACCTATAATAGAACCTTTGGTGAAATGTAGGGTGGGAAATAGAGAAAAGGCGTACTTATGGTTTAATAATTGGACTGGTAAGGGCCCTCTAATTAGATATCCTCAAGCTCTTCAGATATGGAGTGGATTTCCTATTAATGCAAAGGTTAACTCCATCTTTCTAGGGGGACAATGGAACATTCCAGCTGAATTGTAGTATCTCACTCCTAATTATCAACCTGATATAGAGAAGGAGGATATATTCCAATGTCTCAAGATGCTTCTGAACACCTTCAACATTGCTAGATTCAAAAAGTGCCATAATCAAAACAACCCTAGACATATCTGGTCTCCTATCATCTGGCATAAAACTCTCAGGCCTAGTCACTCTATCCTTCTGTGGCTCATTGTGCTGAACGAGTTAAACACAATGGACATAATGCATTTCATTAACTCTGATACTAGTTGTGTACTATGTGAGATGGAGAAGGAATCAAGGAATAATCTATTCTTTATCTGTCCCTATTCGCAGTTTATATGGGTGAAGATACAAGGATTATGTCTTATCTCTAATGTAAGTTCAACGTTCACAGAAGCACTAGAATGGCCTCTGAAGTTGAATCAGGGTTCTAGGCACAATGAACATATCTATATTATATCTTTCACCTTCTCCATCAAGGAGATATGGCAAGAGAGGAACTTCAGAAGATTCCAAATCAAAGCAAGAACAAGAAACGGGGTTCTCTATGCATTAACAACAGCAATAAGAGAGTATCTCATGTACGCTGCCACATCAAAAATAGTAAGTAAACCCTAGTCTAGCATCTTCATGGAGAATCAGTTAACTATTACTCAAAAAGGGCCTTAGATCATGAAAGTTTGCAAACTGGAATGAAAATTCCTGGTAAGTCGATTCCTTCCCCTTCTAAGCCGACTGTTGTTCCTCAAAGCTACGAACTAAACTCCGCCCCAAGACGTCAAAGATAACCTTGAGGTGAACTATTCTGAAGTAGATCCTCTATCAGACTTGTAAACGATGACAATCACCCAACCCTAATTTGGTAGGGTTGGGTGAGGGGAGTGAAGAAGCGCTTCGAGAATTTTCCATATTTGCCTAATGAGATGCGTTTGTGTTTTATTATCTGCTAGCATGTAATGTTCGTTCGCTGTCGTTTTGCTAGTCTTCAGAGTTACCAAAACGTTGCTATGTAATAGCTTGGCTTTGTCTCTTGCAAGGACATTATTTTTATTTATTACAATTCTGTAACTTTTCAAAAAAAGAGTACTAAGGTACACAATGCAAGAAGTAATACTTGGTAAGCGAAGAAGACTTACGTGGATGAATTATTTAAATAATTTACTTAAATCAGGTAATTTATACACAGTTAATGAGTATTATATACACCTAAGAGTTTACCCAATGCATAATTAAAAAAGTAACAATCACAGCCCACATTATAAGAAAAAAAACATCATTTTCTCCTAACAACTTTCTAATTAATGTTCATGAATCTCTCACTTTCAACCTCTCCTTGACATTTTAAAATTATAAATGGCAGATATACTCGTATAATTGATGTTCATCGAAGTGTTGTTAACCCCTGTATATAGTGACCAACACTACTGAATCAACTATTCTTACTTTTTTTTTTACAACTGGTATTCTTGCAGGGTTGAAGTCTCCATAGGAGATAGATATTCTATTGCGAGGTGGATTACACATGGTTTCAATGAAACCATGGCCTGGTCATGCGAAGCCGAAGTCATGAAAAGGAAAGGCATAAATATAGACCAGTGAATGTGACAGAAAATCGAGTGCATAAAGTTCAGTGATTAATAATTCCAGCCTGATTCCCCTGAAAAAAAAATAATTCCAGCCTGATCTCTAGCGAATTCGTGTCAGTATGAAAGTTTTAAGTTTTGTTTTTTCCTCCAACAGCCAGATAACATAGTTTTAACTTGAACTTTATTACAACAAACTAAAACGCAACATTTAAAAGCAAGGGTAGAAACTTTTTGTTTTAACTTAAAACAGTACTATTAAATTAACTAATATGTATGCAATCAATCAGTGTTACTACTGCGTCAAATCACACGAGAAATCATATGTACTTGTGTGTTTCAGTGTGATGAAACTCATGCAATCCAAGCATGGAAACATACTCAATGATCCCGTGGAATTTTCATAACAATTCAAGACTTCGTTTGCATGAACACCAAGAACCTAAGAAAATTGGAACACAGGAATTTTAAGAATGGAAAAGTTGGTTAGGGAGACTTATATCCCATATTAAACAGTCCTATAAAATTAAAAGTAGTCTTTAGGATACAAGAACAGATAATAAAGAACTTTTGTCTCTAAATTAAACTACTCAGTAAATTTCTATTACAAAATTTGGAGAGGGACGGCTCTCGAGTGTCATGTGGTTGCTAGGACAAGCATAAACGTCCACAACGTTTACATTTAATTAGGCTACTCTATGACCATGTATACCTCTGTAGGCTAAAGGTTATAATTATATATATACGAAAAAGTTAACAAGAACAAAGATTAGTTGTCCCTCTGAATACTTCTATTGTGAGACAAAATGACAATACATACCTAATTATGAGCAACTTCGCAACCAGCCACTAAAGATTTTCAAATAAATGACTCCTTTTCCATTTTGGTCTCGTACATATTTCGTGTACAAAATAACTAGGGTTGAAAGTTTGGAACCTTGGTCTGCCTTGTCTCGTGATAGTGGAGATGGACATCCACTCAAGAACCTTGTCTTGTACATGTGCAAATGACAATGAAAGCAAAGAACAAAAAAATAAAAATCATCGGACGAGCAAGAAGAATATTGGGTAGTGTTCTAAATCGATGAAAGTTTGTCATCCCGTAAAGCTAAAAGATAAATGAATAAGATACTTTTAAACGTATTGAGAACACCTTATATTGATCTTGTGAGATGACCAGAAATTCACATGTAATGACAATTTATGTACCAAAAATAAAAGATACGGATAAAGTAAAAATATCATTCGGATACAAATCTAAAGACATAAAAAAAGTGTATTATTAATTAAGAATAAAGTTGCATATGCTTCAACAGAATTTCTATTAAATGTTGTTATTGTTGTTTCAGTTAAATGCATAGGATAATTTTAAACGTATTGAGAACACCTTATATTGATCTTGTGAGATGACGAGAAATTCCCATGTAATGATAATTTATGTACCAAAAATAAAAGATACGGATAGGATAAAGTAAAAATATCAATTGGGTACAAATCTAGGGACATAAAAAAGTATATTATTAGTTAAGGATAAAGCTGCGTATTACTGACCTGTGTTTCAACAGAATTTTTATTAAATGTTGTTATTGTTGTTTTAGTTAGATGCATTGTATTATAATTTTTTAATATGGGCAAAGAGTAGAGTCCACTAATAAGAATTAGGCTTGGATCAACCATTGATAAAATAACTAGAACTAATTATTTGAATAGTTAACCCTTACCAGTTATAAACCTTTTAACATTTTCATGTTTAGCCAATGTGGGATACTCTAACACTCCCCCTCAAATGCAACTGAGATTTGACGTCAAGTTATCACTTGAAATAAACGCAGTGGTAACCGGACCAGGCCACTAAGACTTGATATTCAGACGGATAATCGGAAAATTAATAATCCAAACTAAACTTGCTCTGATACCATATTAAATTTTATAAGATTGAGCCCAAATAAAATAAATACATACAAGTCCAAATGAAATTCTATCCTACTATCCCAAAACTAATTGATGATAAGAGGAGTAACTCACTAGATTTATATGCATGCTCAAGGCCTGTATTCTTTCAACGTGGGATACTCTAACACATTAGAGTTAGATCTTCAAAATTCCATAAGAGTTTTTATAATAGAAGGAACTAGATATTTGCTGATCTTTTCTTGACCTAAGTTTCCTTGGATTGGAAAAGTTTATTAATCAAAATGACTCTTGAAGAATACCATGTGTCATAAAGAAACGTGGAAAGGCACGAAGATGAGCAGAATATTTGGTCTAACAACGAGCGCCAAAGAGAAAGGAACACAGTGTGCAGATTCGTAAGCGCTAGATATTTCCAGAGGAAGAAAGTACTAGTAATTAATGTAGGAGAGCAAGAACAATTAAAGTATAGAATAAGGATATAAAGAACAAACTATAAACAGCAAACTAAGAATATATGGCAATAATCAACTGGAAGGCGGTGTAAGTGGTCGGTTGCCGGCACAAGAAGACGAAGTTGTCATTACTGGAAATGGAGGTGGAAAGTGACATTTGGATGCCCTACGTAATATACTTATATACCGACCACCACCATCTAACACGTCACCATAAACCCTATCTCTTTATGGATATTTTTATTTTTTATATATTTTTGTGGGCGACGTGTAAAGGATGGTTCTAGTAGTCCACGACATTAGATCCATAATTTCAATATATGTGAATTTAAAATACCCGTTATGGTAATAACTAATTTTTATCTACAAGACACCTATTAGTTAAGCAACCTTCGTCCATACACATATAATACCTGTAAATAAGTAAAAGGAGCTCATGAGCCCTGTGGCTCTGAAATGTATAAGATGGCATAACAGCAGATACTATTCCAACTTACAAGTTCCAACTGTAGATATGTTATACTTTTGATAATGGAAATGTTGGCGATGAAATAAAGTGGAGGGATATGATGGCTTCGGTCCCAATGTCCCATGAACTCAGGCTGGTTGTCTTAGAAAGTCATAATAGTCCAGGACTGCCACCTCATTTAACGTTAAGCTCTCCATGTGCCTGAATCAGATCAGTTATGATTGAAATAAGGTGGTAGCATCTGATATAAAGGGACACCTCGTTTTTGTTAGGTATTATGCACTGCGCATTCATGTATGTAGTCAAAATTCTATGAAGAAAGTGAGATGTTCCTGTACTATTTTTTGTGGCCTAGCAGGCTGCATTTATCTTAATTACTTCAACTTGGGAAACTGGCCAATCTAATTCATCTTTTGTCTGGCAGACTTGAATATTACGAGGTTAACAATTAGACGAGATGATTAATCGTAACAGTTGGTGGCAAAAATCCTTTGTTGAGGAAACGTTCAATAGAGTTGAACAAAGTTGCTGATATGTTTTCCATAAAGAGGCTTGAGTGGCTATATACACAGGTTACTTCCTAATTATATATAGTTGTATAGGTGTGTGCATGATGTTCATTCTTTGAGAGTGCGTATGTCCCACTTGCTATTATGTGAATGCTTCCAGTTGTTCACTACAAGCTCATTCTCGTTCACAACTTTAGAAATGTGCAGAAGGATAATGATCCAACACGATTATAGATGTCTAGATTCTCTCCATTGAATAGTTTATAAAACGTTTTCCTTGATACCAGTGTAAGTGAGCCAACAAGATGAACAGTAGTTTCTTTTAGATAGCATTTGTATCTTGCACACACTATAACTAATAAGGATCCAACCTCTAAGTGGCATGATTAGTACGTGTGTTCGCCCATTTTTGCCACACATGTATTATACGACAAATCGTCTAGATTATTGTCTCTTTCGTCCCAAGTCCCTAAATAATTTGCATGCATGAAAATATCCATCTAGCGCCAAGTGGCAAACGTAATCAACGCCTAATTATCTAAGAGAATGCTGGATGATATACGCACTAAAACTTTTTGGCCAGCTAATTAAGATAACATTGTTCTTATTAGTGATGCCAAAGCCACTTATTAAGTTGACCTATCCAACAAATGGTACGTGTTACATTCTTTAATTAAGTTGTACAACTTTAGATTAGTGCATATTGTTGGTGTCTTAGTACGAAGAAGATATTTCCCTTATAACGATAAGAACGTCGAATTACTAATGATAAACTAATCTCATATTAAAGAGATTATTCGTACTTTTAATTGTAATTCACTACTTTTCTATACATATAATAATTCATAAATTAAATATCTTAAACAAATTATTTAAAAATAAATAACTTAAAATTAAGTGATAAAGTTAATTTAAATGATACTTGAATATTCTTATATCTTTTCAATAATGTTCTACTTTTCAAGATTAAGTGCCTGTTTGGTTAAACTTTTGAAAAATAAATAAACATTTTTTTTCACCGCAAAAGGTTTTTAAGAAAAATTAGTGTTTATTTGTAAAATAAAAAGGCACTTTTTTAGTAGATATAGCTTTTTTGACAGCTAAAACACAACTTTTTAAGAAGCTCAAATTTGAAGCTACTAAAAAAATGCTTTTTCAGTAGATTTTTTAAATAAATTAATGAGCATGTTTTTTAGTTTCTTTTGCCCTTATGTTTTACACATAATTCTCACAATACCCACAAACTCATCTTCACGTTTATTTTTGAAATTATATAATATTATTTGACTTTTTTATATGCTTTAATATTTATTTTTGATATTAATTTTACTTATGTTATAATCCATATAAAAGATTTGGTTAGATATATTTTCATTTATGTTTCATATGGT
>JAOSBL010165087.1:0-11315 GCA_027568915.1 Erythroxylum roraimae
AAGAATTGGAATTATAGGTCTATTAAACATCTTTGTCTCCTCATCAATAATTTGATGACTTATAAAACAACTTAATAATTGTGTTAATCGTTGGAGATAAAGTACGGATGACATTTTTTAGAGTAGTCAATTGCTGCTTCTTTTAACTCCTTTTGACTACTAACTAATACTCCATATCCATTGATTAATAATCCTATTTTGTCACTAATCTTCCTTACCACATGTTGAAACATCAAACATGTAGCACCCCACTCCCACAAAGACCCGAACCCGACATCGATGGTGATATCCGAGTCCGTGCCCCGCGAGGGTAGCGTGCTAAAGCACTTAATAATTCGAAAATCAGTATAATTTTTTTTGAAATCAATAACATATTTTGCAAAAATTGAAACTCAAATTGGGCCCATAATCATTCATAAACATTATCAATCAACACAATTTTCAATAGCCATTTGGGCCCCTTTCACAATTACAAAACACTTGAGTCATTTCGGAATACAAATTTATACAAAACGATGCGGAATATACAATTCAATACAAAATAGGAAAAACACAAATGCAGACGCGAACTGATCCTGACCCCTAACCTTCACTTGAATGCTGCATGTATACTCTTGTTGGCCTAACGGGATATTCTTCTGATCCTGAAAATATTTGCAAATTTTTGGGTGAGTTTTGCAAACTCAGTGAGTGACCATCATCGATGGCTCACCCAGTCACATAACACATAATTCACACATCTTACTTTATTTCACATTTCACATTATTTCACATTTCACATTATTTCAAATTTCACATTATTTCACATTCAATACACTTAATCATTCATATTATGCATATGCAATGCACATGAGACTCACTTTTCAATTGTTACTTTGTTGTGACCGAGTGCTTAAACTGTCCCATATAGGGCTCATTGAAAACTGTCCCTTATCCACTTGGGGGATACAGGGCCCATTAATCGTTGAGCCTGAGGCTCTAAATCACATTTTGAGCTCGAGGCTCATTTTCAATCGTTGAGCTTTAAGCTCTAATCGTTGGCTACTCTAGTCATAACTACCATTATATTGCATGCATTCATGCAATGGAATGCATCACTCACAATTGTATGTTCCCATTTACTCACTTTCATATGTCATCGGACCGTAGTTCTGCATTCAACATTAGAGTTGGGAATTCACACTCTGATTCATATGCAAATACACATTCAGAACACATTTAACAATCACATGAAGTACACATAGTTCATCCAATTCACATTCAGGTAACACTTCAATATCCAAATCAACATCACAATCATCGGACCTCTTGTCCGGAAACCAACACAGTTAATCACATTCAGTAGTCAATTTATACAAAATGAAATAAAGCAAACAATGAAGTGAGACCATCTCGGTCTACTCACAGTACGCTTCAAAATAGCAGTTGCTTCCAAATTCTGGATACGCCTGTATGCAGATGTTTAACCTGCACATCATAATTTATGCAATACACAATTCACATATGATACAAAACTAATTTATGCACAATAATTATATGAACTATGTATAATGCATGCTCAATGACAATCCCGGGTACTTTACCAACTTCATATCTTATGCCCATTTTCATTTCATAATTCAATCACTTAATCATGTGAATGTCATTATCCCCGAACATACTCATACCTTTGGTACACTAGTAACTTTCCATTTTTATCCCAGTGAAAACACGACATCATCTCTCTCTCTCTATGATTTCCTTAACTTTAATCCTATGTTTGTTCATCCCCATTTTTCCAAAAATATTCAAAGGGAAAACAAAGCATATGTGTCTTTATCACTTTCAAAATTTCTATACTCTTCTCCTGTATGTATTCAATGATCTTTCTACTCACAATCATCTCTACACCATCATATCACATAAGAATCCCCAAATACGTGAAAACAACACATCTGAATTTTTATCTAGTTTGTACTGTATTCATGAAAATGACCACTTTTTCCATGACTATTTTATGTCAAATAAACCGTCCATTTTATCTCATATTCAGGCTTCTCATAAGGATAACATGATACTTACTTGTAAAACTCCCAAATCTTCAATCATCACAAAGCCTTAACTTTCATGCAACTCATTTACTTCATCTTACAGACGGTTTGGGTCAGGTTTTCTTAAGGCAAAAGAAACAGATGACAAAGGGTTAACAGTAGAAGATAAGGGTAAGCATATTTTAGCTTTGGTGGAGTTTTTGATGAAAAACTCTGTGTTGAAGATACACTAAGGGAAGAAACTTCGAGAGAAAGGAATGAAGGCAAGTACAGTAACTTGTCTTGCAAGGTTATTTAAAACTCAACTTTTAAAGCTGGGACACCTGTCTATTTCTTAGCCACTTATCCACTTCCAGATTTTTCCATAGAGCATCATTTCGGGTCAACTTTACATGTTCTTTCTGACCCCGATACTGAAGTTATTTTGCATCACTTTCTTCTAGAAACATGTTTCCCTATGTTTTATGTTTTCATTGACACAAAAATCATTCAATTTAGTTCAGTAATTCAAAAGTTATACTTTAAATATTTTTGGACTGCTCTTGTCCAAAACAGTATACTATGCACAATTTTCATCTGAAACTCAAAAATTTTAGACACTGAATTAGCTTCCAATTTCTTCATACCATTTGTAGCTCCATGTCTCTAGTTTACCACAAGTCAGAAGTCATCTCATTTGGAGCTCTACCAATCCAGAAATCATTAAAATACTGAAGTATATTTAGTGGAATAACACCAGTTTATAATATTTAAGAACACACTCACTGAACCCATCCCATGTTTTTCACTCATATTTTTCAATTCATTTTAAATAGCTATGATTTTTTGTGGAGATGTAGAGCAGTGTCTTACGAACCCAATGGTTCGAGAATCAGGTCATTTGGGGGTCTAGAGAGGAAGTTATGACCAAAAGAAGCAATCATGTTTATGACCTCAATCAAATTGAACCTATTTTGGCGCGATTTCCATAAATTTCACAAACAACATCGGATTGATCTCATTTTTAGACTATTGGGAAGAGGACTTCGAGATCTACAATTTTTATGAAGACCTTAAAGACAAATTCTATCTCCTAAAGGCTCAAAAATGGAACAAAAGATAGAAGATGGACAGTAATTAAGACGATGGGTATGAACAGTAACTAAGACGAAGTGGATAAACAGTAACTAAGACGAAGTGGATGAACAGTAACTTTGTCTTAGATGAACAGTAACTAAGACGAAGTGGATGAATAGTAACTAAGACGAAGTAGATGAATAGTAACTAAGACGAAGTGGATGAACAGCAACTAAGACGAAGTTTTCTTCCTTCATTCATTTGCATCGGTTTACTTTGCTTCGTCTTACTTTTGCTTCGTCTTACTTTGCTTCATCTTACTTTTCACTCTCTAGCATTGCCACTTATAAAGATCATACCTTTCGACTCAGATGTCCAAAAATTCCATACTATATATCGTTGGAAAGATAAAAGAAAGATCTACAACTCTCAAGAAGGCAACTTTGCCAAAATCTATCTATGTTAATCCAGATTTTCTCCCGAAGTCAAAACACGAATTTTACATTCAGCTCCCAATGTACTGCATCTCGTTCTAAACTTCATGAAATTTTGAGACTCTTAGAGATAGAATTGAAATTCTATGTCTTCATAAGAAATGTAGCCATATGTGTCTAGGTTAATCCAAATCAAGAATCATCTTGTTTGGATAACTAGAGAAAAAGTTATGGCTAACAAACTGAAACACACTCAGTGAACATTTTCCAAATCAACCACCACTTTTGTTTCCAAATCTTTCCTTACCACAACTCATACCAAGATCACTCTTTCAACTCCCTCTACTTCTCATTTTCAATAAAATCACATTTAAAAACAATTATACCCGGAAGTTGTCAATGAATGCATATACCACTTTTTAATGTACAAACATTCAATATTTATGTGCATATATGCTAACATTATGTATGAGCAAGAAAATGCATTCCTTAATCTCTCTTTGAGCTCACATGTACTGAAATTTCGGGTCCTAATCCTTAATATGGGGATGGTATGTTACAAAACATGTTTAGGCTAGTACATAAAACATCAATTTAGGCTAGAACATCAAATTAGTAATACAACAGATGTTAAAACATTTAACACTTGCACTTTCCAACATCATGTTAGGTGAATCACATTTACACATTGTTCTAGTACATCAAACCAATTCCAGGTAAGGCTTTAAAAGTACAACTATTTCCTTCATTATTTAGATTAACAAACATAAGCAAAACTACTAAACACAAGCTTAAAAAAGCAACAAATTTCCAACACTTTGTTGAATGTGTTTCATTACTATTCCTCGTGGTAACTAACTCATTGTTCAACTTCAAATTTTCTGCAATCCTTTCGGCTTACAAAACATTTATTGTATTCTCTCTTAACTCTTCCACTTTAGTGCTCAATAGGTTACTTTGACTATATAACATCTTCTCTCTATTTTTCAGCTCTAAAATAATCTATCTTGCTCTTGGAAAAAATCTTTGATCATGCCATTCATGAAATCCAAAAATATTTTCACTTTACCATCAAAGAAAAAACAACAATTCGTTAATGAAATATACAAACATATTTAGCTAAAACAACATAAAAATGTACTAGAATTACCAGAAAGAGTATATAGCCATAAAACCTTCTTCCTAGATTTTCATCAGTCCATAAAGTCCATCTAGGTGCTTTCAAGTTATAGATGAAGTCCATCTAGGTGCTTTCAAGTTAGAACACGTCCCTCTACTGCTAAAGATGAAAATTTCAAAAATTTCAACCTAACACAAAATTACAACCAAGAAAACAACAAAATGAATCCTTTGATCAACCTCATTACCTTGAAGAACTACTACTTTAGCTCATTCTCAAGTATTACAGCACAATGTTGTAATGTTAATTGTGCACCCACTAATAGCTAAATGGTGTCTATAGAACTGAATTTGTTTCCTCCTAGGAATCTGTGTCTCTTCCATGAATGTCATACTTTATCTTTAACCCAGCGGATAGAGATAAACAAAACATAGATAACCACCAACGAAGCTAAACCAAGTGACATAAATCATATCCTGCGTATAATGTCAAGTAGATGGGAAAGAGAAAACTTGATCATATCCTGTATACAAATGTATAATAGAATTGGACATGACGACAATTATAATCTACACACTATTCAAACCTATAATCAAACCCATTTAAAGAAGATAAAGTAATTTACCTACATGTAACATTGTTAATGAAACTTTCCATAAAAAAGGAAAAAGGGCAAAGGGAATAAAGTGAAGATTCAAACATCATAAATTATATACAGAAATTAGAAGGGAGCATGAGTCATTACATACTTGGGTCTTCAATTAGAGCATATATACGTTTTAGATCTCCAAAAACCTATCCACCCATTCACCTCCAACGCCACAAGAGAGAGCTCACACTACCAAGAAGGCATAAGCGAGATTGGAGTGAAGGATTGAAGGAACATGCGTTAGGTGATGATGCCTGCAGGGATTGGAGTGAAGGAACAACCGAGAGAAGAGAAAGAGGGTGAAAATACCTGTCCAAAAAAATGGTTGATTTAGGGTTGAAGAGTAGAAATTTAAATGAAATTAGATTTTTTTTCTTAAATTCTACTAGCCTGGACAATAACTTATATGTTCTTAATGTGACATCTAAAGACTAATTGACCTGTATGTAATGGCGCATGTAAAACAGGCCCTAATTTTCGCCCAAAAATGTCTTAAATTGAGCACATTCGTGAAATTTTAGACCTTTTTTGAACAAGTTAGAAGTTTAAGTCCCAAACTGATCAAACTTAAAAAGGTTAAGCCCTAATTTGGGCTCTTAGGCTCAAGAAATATCATACCACTTCTTTTATGGTAAGGACTCTCTCCATTTTCTTCTTTAAAACTTCTAATAACTACTTGCCTCCTTTAGTCTTTAATTCTAACTCACACCATTGCCACTAGAACTTCATTGTTCCCTTTCAATAGTTGTAAACTATTCTTCTAATATGGATAACCACTAAACACCTAGAACCATGTCATTTTCGCTAATATTGGTTACTAATGAATCAATGACAAAACCTTTCCCTTTTTTTGCCATATAAATTTGTGATAAATATGTCAACAATTTAGATGCATTCCTCCTCCAATTACTATTGCAATGTCTTTAATCTCCTCTAATTCTCACCAATTTTCTATAATAACTCCATATCATTAAAATTGTGATTGCTTCACCCTATCAATCATCACATAAATTGTTCTCCCATATACCATTCTTTAACCTTTATCTACATGTATTTAGCCTCACTGACTCTTACTATAGATTGTGACGACATACTAGGTTAGTTAATACCTTCCTCATTTCCTTTTAGTTCCTCAACTTCCATCTCATCAAAGTTATGAATACCGTACTAGACTCGGTGCCAGATTGAGTTCTGGTATGGTATCGGTACCGGTCAGTACTAGATACCATTTCAGGTAATTTTTTAAATTTATGAAATAGTCCTTAAAATTTTTAAAATTTGCAAAATAGTCCTTAATTTTCATATCAAAAATTTGGAACAAAACAACAAAACCCAAATCAATAGCTTACTACTCACGGTATTCAATCCATCAATTTCAACTTCAATAATTTCATTCCAAAATCAAATTCAAACTAATTCACGTCACATACACACTAATCCAATATCTAATATCGTAAGCAATTTCATTCCAAAACAAAACCAATTCACAAATCATTAATCCAAAACCGTGACATAAGCAGCAAATTCAACATCTACCCACCAACATCCAACTCCCAAATTCATCAATACAAATCCAAATCCAATCCAATCCAACACAAAAAAATTTGTAATTTAAGTTTACCAGTAATTCTTCGAAACAACAACAACAGAGAACAGAGTCAACAGACGCAAAAAATATTTGAAAATGTCAGGTCTTCGGGTTGTGGGTTCGGGTTTTTGGGTTGTCCACCTTCACAGATGCAACGAGGGGTCAGGGGGTCGGTGATGCAGTGGTCCGATGTGCTGGAGCTGTGTTGGCGACGTGTTGTGGTGGTGCGGTGGATCTTTAGGGGACGCCAAACACAAACCCAGATCACAACTCCGACGAGGATGAGGGAAGGAGGAGAGTGATACAGACACTGGGGTTGGAGGGGACAACCGGAGAAGACAGGAAGCGGCGGTGATGACGAGAAGAGCATAACAGTGAGAGGCAGTAAGACGGCGGTGAGAGAAAGGCGAGAGCGAGGGAGACTGCGAAAGAGTGAGAGTGAGAGGGTGAGAGTGAGAGGGTGAGAGCAGTAGGGGTCGGGGTGGGGGTTTTAGGGTAAAATTTTTTAAATTTGTAAAAAGGTCATCCAAGTTTCAAAATTTTTTGGAACCGGCCGGTATTTTCTGGTATTTTGGGCCGACTAGTACCTAACGGAAAACACCGATACTGGCTGGTATTTTTGGCCGGTATTGATGTAAGTTTCACCGTATCGTTATCCGACCGGTACGGTACCTTCCGGTTAGTACCGGCCGGTACGGTATGAAACTCCAAACACTACATCTTATCCTTCACTATATACATTTGTAACATTTTCCTCTTATGTTTACATCTTAAAATATACTTTTCTTCATGCCAAAAAAATAATCCTTTGGCTCTCATATCATCTAATTCCTTTTTAGAAGTGGTTTTCTCCCACTTCACCTTACTTCCTGACCTCTATCTTCCTTACGGCATAGGTTTAGGCAATCCCTTGAGATGGCTTCAAAGAAATTGGTTAGCAACCCATCAAATAGCATCTTTGATTATACTTTCCCCAATAATGTAAAGCCATCACTTTATGTTTCTTTGCCAACTCATACATAGGTTACAAGGTCTTAAGGTTCCAAATTTTGACATGATATTCAATTTGAACTTTTAACTCCTTTAAAAATAGACTTACCAAGTTTGACTTTGATATGACCAGTATGTGGGATAACATATCAAATTCATTGTAATAGCAAGTTCATATGTTGAGTCAGTTTTATATCTAATAATAAAACTCTCAATACCCACAAGTATATGGATCGTAACTTGTATTATAAGAGGTTATCGTTCCTACAAGGATTATGCAATAGCTAACAATTTAAACCTAATTTTGTCTACGGTATTCAAAATGTGATTTGAATAAAAATAAATAACAAAAATTGAAAAAATAAATAAAACAAAGCAAAAAAACAAATAACAGTAAGTTGTCAATTAAAAATAGAGGTTTTTGATCAAGATTGAATGCTTAAGACTTATTCTTTCTTTATTTTGATTTCTTTAACCTTGTTGATTCAATTATATGTTTGATCCTAGATTTCCTAAAGTATTGATTACTCTCTCTAAAGATCCACTCAATTAGCCCTAATTGAATTCGAAAATTCCAGATTTGTAATATCTCAATTCATAAATCTAACCCTAACGTTTTCAATTAGATTTGAAGCTATCTATTGGATAATTAATTTCTCAAACAAGGTCTCTCTTTGAATGATTGTTAACTTGATAATTAAGGGTCTATTAGGCTGCCAACTCTTTTTGTACAATCTAACTCAGATTACTTTTGACTTACTCTCTCGATTTCTTGTCAAGTTTAAGCATACAGAATTATCACAAACACTAGAATATGTATTGAAATCAACAATAATCAAAGTCACAAAATAAATCCAGAATAAATTCTAATATGAAATGTAGAACTTCATGAACATGTTTAACATCTTGGAATTCAAATTAAACATCAAGAATAATGAAATAAGAAGAAAAACTTTATTAGAGACTTGATCTAAAAAGCTGGAATTCCTAGATGTTCTTCTTGATTTCCCACATCTGATCTTTTTTAATTCAATGGTTGCTACTTTTTTTGGTGTGTTTCACATTCTTAAATAGTGTATTAGGGTCTTTGGTGTTTAACAAAGGTTTTCCCACTTTTTTCGGTTATAAAAATACCCCCAAACCCTAAATCAGATGAAAAAAGTCACACTTGGAAACTCTCTATCATGATCATTCTCTTTGAGTCACAATCGTGCTTCACTTGGTTTAGCCTCTGTCACCTCGTGACCAATTGTGAACAATCATGACATCTTCAAACTTCCTCCATCTTCTTCATTCTTTAATTTCCTAATTTCCATCACTCTAAAACACATTAACCACCTCTTAAAAAATAAAATTAAGATCCAATTCTTGCTTTAAACCAAACAAACACTTAGAATACATAAATTAACAATAACAAAATTCTAAGCCTATGTATATGATAATCATCTAAGAAATACTTAAAAACACACTCAAACATCTAGCATAATATAGTATAATCTACACCTATCAACATCCCTACACTTAAATCTTTGTTTGTCCTCAAGCAAAACTAATAACATAAATAACACATAACACATAATTACATAAACACGCAATCATGCAACAATATAATAATGGTATAATGGCATCAAATCTCATGGAATTAGGAGGGGGCATAAATTCTTCATATATTATTTACAAACGTGTTAATCAAAATTGGGTATTTTTTTTGGGACCATAAATTATTTCTATTATTTTTAGAGGTCTTAACATGTTTTATTTTTAAAATTTTGCTCCAGATTGAATATCTTATCCATTCACTTGATAAATTTATTATATTTAGGATAATTTTAGGTGTCTTTTAACTAGTTATCTTTTGTTTAATGTAGCATTTAGTTATGTTAATTATTCTATTATCAAGTTTTGGATATATTTGAATATTTTATGCTTACAAACTTACCTCTTATAAGTGTAGGCATTCAAAAAAATTTATTGATATTATTCTCTCTTAATATTTATAAATTTTCTATTAAGATCCATATAGACAATGAAATTGTCCTATTAATGAGTTTATTGTTAGGTAGGATGCTTAAATTGGTAGAGAGAATTCATTGAATATAATGAACTAGTACAATTATACTATCTTATAAATAGTTGATTGAAGGATTTAGTTGTAATATTTAGAAAACTGCTATTACAAGTGAATGGGTATTTTTTATGCTTAATATACACTAGCATTTGATGATCACTTTTATGGATCATTTTAAGGAATTTGAAGAAAGAGTGAATAACATGACCTTATATTACATGCATATCAATGTTTATCCTATGATTTTTCTTCAAACTTGAACAATCCTTAATTTTATACCATTTTGAAACTTAATAGGACTAACAATGAACCACTCATAATGAGCTTAATGATTATAAGATTGGGCATGGCTTTGAGAGAATCTATACTCATTAAGACTTCTACTAGTGATAAGAAGCTTTATGACAACTAAGAGTATCCAAATCGATGTTGTTTAATAATCATAATGTTTCATATGGAGGACTCTGAATGTGATAGCATTCTAAAAATTGAGAATGCTAAAGAATTTCTTAACCTACCAATAAGAAATACAAGAAATTCTTCAACAATGAGAAAAATAAACTCTTGAGCACTTTGCATTCCACTATTTATGCTAGTGTGATATTAGAGAACATATTAAAAAGATTGTCACTTATTATCACAAGATTAAGGTGATCAGTGTGGAGCTTAAGGAGGATTACATTTTATGGTTTATCATAAGGTCTCTTCTGTCTCAATTTGACTCCATTAGGTCTAGTTACGATTCTTATAAAGTGCAATAGATCATAGAGGAGATGACCACTAATTTTGCACAGTGAAAGGATGATATAAAGAAAGGAGAGGCAAAAAGTGTCATAATGGTTACAAAAAAGAATGATAATGGTTAGAAAAGGAAGCATCCAATAAGAATAACAATAATGATAAGCCTTTTAAGAAACATAATATAGGCAATAAATGGAATGTGTAAGAAGCGGTTTTAGCTTCCAATACTCGTAAGAATTAAAGCTTCAAAGGAAAATGCAATTACTGTAACAGTCCAGACCACCCGCCCACAGATATTGTCCGCTTTGGGCCTAGCCCGCACGGTTTTGTTTTTTCACAGGACTTCCCAGGAGGTCACCCATCCTGGTACTGCTCTTGCCCTAACATATTTAACTTCGAAGTTCTAATGGGATCCGGTGCGTTGGGGCTTGGAAATTGTGTCTGTAAGGGAGAGGTATCCGTACCCTTTTAAGGCGTACTTTGTTCTCCTCTCCAACTGATGTGGGATCTCAAACTCTCCACCCCCTTAGGGCCCTACTGTTGGAACCCGATCTCGATGATTGAACCCCAACCGGAGAACGGAATGAAAAACGAAAAATTCGAAAGAACGGATTTCTTATCGCAATCGAAGCGAAACGA
>JAOSBL010165132.1:0-11313 GCA_027568915.1 Erythroxylum roraimae
TGGATTGATATGAAGTTAATTGGCACTAGAAGAGTTGAATTTGGGGAGATATTAAGTGAATATGATGTTAGATTGGAAGTAGGAAGCATTGGAGGGGCTTTGGAGGGGTTTGGGAAACCCCTATGTCCGTTTAACGAACTTTAGGTCCGTTTAACGGACCTTTACGGGTCAAAAAGGACCCCTAGCATCGCCCATGTCTGTTTAACGGACTTGATGTCCGTTAAACGGACCTTCTCGGGTGAAAAAGTGCTATTTGGCCGATCAATGTCCGTTAAACAAACATCCACGGGACAGCTTTAGTAAATCATGATTTTTGACCCTTTTAGAGGTAGAATCTTACTTTGTGGTCTTCATGAAAGTTTTAGATCTTGAAGTCTTCTTTCCAATCCAATCCGACATTTATGGTGAAAGTTATGGCAATCGCGCCAAGACATGTTACTGCATGATTGAGGACTTAAACAAGTTAGATTCTTTTGGTCATAACCTCCTCATCTGACCTCCAAATGAGGTGATTCTTGAAGCATTAGATTCATAAGACATGTATCTATCTCTCAATGAAAATTGGTATGCTTTGGAGTTGATTGGAAAAAGTTTGATGGAAAGAAAATGAGGGATCGGTTGTAAGAGCATAATTGGGGTATGAACACCCTTTAGCTTTTTAAGTATATCTTGAGCTGTAGAGCTCCGATTAAGGTGGTTCTTAATTCAAAACAAACAGCTATGACTTTTTTGAAGAAGTCAAATTGAAATTCTAATTTGAAGATTTCCAAATTCTATTCACAAATAGGAGAAATGAGTTCGAGTATGGTGATTAATTGGTATGGGCACGCCATTGAACAAATTGTGAGGAAATTTTTGGGATGTTATGAGAATGAAGATGATCTGATGATGGCTAATGAGGGTTAATTGAAATAACCCTATAGGGTGATATGTTCACGCTTTATGACTCCAGAATGATTGTTGGGCTTCGAAAATGGGGCCCAACATACAAACCCAAAAACCAAGGTGGACTTAGTATAATCCCTCTCAAATTACTCAACACTGTTATACCCACCAAAAAGATTATAAAGGCTCCTTACTAATAAGCATGCACTATAGCGTAGATGGATCCACATTTATTTTATTAAAAAAAGGAACTTGTGGAGTTTTAATTCAGATAATCTTTCCTTTATCACCCTGAAAGTTATTCTAAGTTGAGAGGAAAAATGAGAACTCATTTCACTCGCCTCATTGGAAATGAGGAAACCACCTACTTGTGGTTAGATAACTGGTTATCAATAGGTCCTTTGGATGAATCAAATGAAGCTGTTGCTCTAAGACCTCTTATACAACAGCAAGATATAATGGCTCAAGCTCTTAAAAAAATGATTAATTGGACTTGCTCCAATTCCAACTCCTTTGAAGGTTGAAATTATGCAGGCTTCTATTAATTCTGATAACGACAATATCTTATGGAAACACACCTCCAATGGCAATTTCACTAATCACTCTTGTAAATAAGTGATTGCTAACAACTTGCCAATCCTCCCCTAGACAAACATAGTCTAGTTTAATCATCAAAATCTTTAAGCATCTATAACCCTTTGGCTTGCTATTTTAAATAAGCTACTAACTGTTGATAAGATTGCAAAATTTGTACATCTTACTGTTCTCTCCATAGAAGAGCTTAGGAGACTTCATATCATCTCTTCTTTAAGTGCAACTATGTCATTGATACTTGGATTGCATTGATGCAGAAATGGCTTATTAGTGAATTTCCCGAGGACTTGAGCCAAATCAAGGTTTGGTGTGCTGATATAAGATTTCAAAACAAAATCATCAAATGGTGTTTTTGCATTTCCCTGTCATTCCCAGTTATAGTTGTATGAGATGGAAGGAATAACCGTATTTTTCATGACAAATGCCTTTCCACTGAGCATTTCAATACATATCTAATGTAGCTGATAAGAACTCACATTAGCATCCATATGCATAACGAAATGGACCAAGAATTTCTCAATTCGAGCTGGAAAGTGTATACTCATTAAACTAATTACAGCTTTTATGTTTTACTTATGATTCAATTGTATGCTTGTAGTTGTTCTCATGCTCTTGTAATTTGCAAGTTGTCATGTGCGTACTATTTCTCTTTGATTGTCTTTTATGGTTTAATTTATTTAATTCAACTTTTCTAAAAAAACCAGTCTACCAATTTCAAATAATGCACTTTGATTTCACCAATTTTCACCTGTACTTTATTAAGTGCTTCAGCACAAAATAAGAAACAATGAAACAATCTTTCCAACGCGTAAATGATTAAAAGTTCACGTTCTCGTCATCTTTGGTAAAATCAAGCCAACCACAAAGACATTCATAAATTGCTCTACCGTAATTCTTGGCCAATAATCCGAATTTAGGTTTAATAGTACAGTCCAATAAAGATGGCCGTACTTATTCAATTTATCTCTAGCAACTTGGATGCTAAAAGGCGGATTTGGAAAGTTTTAGAATAAGCTGGAGGAATTCACAAATCCTCCGGGAGAACTATTAGTAGTTCAGCAAATATTAATGAAATTGAACCGTCTACTTGAAATAAGCACACTAATTAAAATTATCAAATATAAGGTTCGAAGCGGTAACCAACAACATGCAAGAAGTAAACATAAAAACGGTGATTAAAACTTCCAAATTGGGACATTTGAGTTCAAGTTTGGGATTTTGTACATAAATTTCAACCTTAACAGTAAATGAATTGGCGAGTATATAAAACCAAACAAGATTGTACTGAAAACCTTACCAGCAATGCCTCAATTCGTGGGGAACATAATAAAAATCCACTTAGTTGACTTCATAAAGAAATGTTGGAATAGAGAACATTGCTGTGGTCATATACCGTTATTTTTTGCTCAGTTTCACTTCCTGCCAGTTACGAGCACCATTGTGTTCTAGATAAATTAGTGAAGCTATACAAGAAGCACACAGCTCAGTACAGGTTGTTGCACGCTTCTTCACTTTTGGTTTATGGAATTGCAAAGAAAATAACTTCTCAACTTCGTCTGCATGCGCCTGAGAAAGATGCATTGGATAGTCTCCTCAAAAAGGACACAACATCATCTGATGATCCAAGAAAATAGCGAGCATTCGTACACGTTCGTCCAACAGCACATGAGAAGTAATTATCTCCCTTCAGATCAAGCACACTCCACGAAGTCTTTTCTGGTGATGGTTGCCTCCTGCTTCCGCAGTTATAATTAGTCGTCTTATTCTCAGGACTATGATTAGTCATCTTCTTCTCGGGATTTGACGAAGATCGTTGTGCCTTGCCATGAGATGATTTAGTCCCACTTCTACCAGCTGGAAGCTTCAAAGGTCTCCTTTCCCAAGGTAATTTCAGTCCATCCGTTAGCTTGGTTCTTAGTATCCCAAAGCCGTCAGAAGGGAGCTCTGGCTCGAAGAAGGTATATAAATCTTCATCCTGGAGCACTTAGAAAGAATCTATTACAATCTTCGACAACATGAGATGCCTACAATTAAAGTGATTGGATGCCAGATCTCTGCATACTTCCCCTTTTCCCTTCTTGCATGTTCAAAACTAAATGGGGTTATACATATCACCAATCACTTCGTAACTACTTCAGATATCCTCATGTTTGAATGTCATTAACAGAACTAGTTAAGCTGAATCAATTTATGAATTAAAGCCAGTGTCCATGATCTGCCTAACTTTATGAAAACAAGTCAAATAGAGCTAAATTCTTCCTAACTTTTTTCCATGTAACTTCAGAAAATTACAGTAGATAAATTGATGGAAAGAAAGTCTCAAATTACCTTTCCAAGAAAATGTCCTATACATAGGACATAATCAATTGGCGTTGTCATGGATTTACTGTGAACTATCTCCCCCAGTATTCTATCAATAGCAGCACCCTGAATATAAACATGGAGCTGTTGCATATGATTTAAAATTTCCAAGCTTGCCAGACTCTAGAAATAGATAACAATATGTTACCTTTGTAACACCGACCGCTCGAACTTCAACCGAGCGGCAACCTTGGACCACATCCACAGATGCATTAGAAATTGGACCTGTCCACAGATGCTGCAACATATCCCTTGCTTGAAGTCTTCCAAATTCAATATCTATTGCAGAAAAAAATCAGAAAGACCAACGGAAGACAAACAGTTGATGCAAGATAGCCTGCCTAAACTCCAGAAAAAACAAGCACCTGCATACTTGTAATTCCACACGAGCGATGTGTCACGCTGTTCAAAATGTGATCGGGGAGTCCTCTCCGTGAAATACTCAAAAACATGCTGAAATAACAAGCCAAAGAATGATGTAATTATTTAGTAGATATGCGGTTACAAATTCAACCTTAACACAAGCAGCTTCGGCACCTTTACACTATCAACCCAATCCATATTCAAGCATTCTGGCATTGTTGTCATCCAGGTTCCCTTTGTATTACGTAAAAACATTCCATGTTCTGCTGCCAACCACATGTCATAATCCCCAAAGTTCTGCAAAAGTGGAAGACTCATTTACAATACATATATAATAGGTTAAGAAGGAATCTGTTCATTGAATTTAGGTAAGATACATCATCCAAGACACTTCTGGCACTCCCACTTAGTACAACAATGGTGGTCTTTGAGTCGCTGCAAAGTGTTTTTAACGTTTCTCTCAGCTCAGGATGCAACTTAAGCTCCATTTCTTTAATTTGATCACCTCTTCTCCCGGGAGTGTCCACTGGTTCGGTCAACGTTGCATTAAATCCCTGAAGTTTAAACAACAAAATAACGGGAATGAGAACAAAATACAGATCACATCCTTGAAACTTAAGATGCTACACATGCCATTTCCTAACCTCTTTTCAACTCTTTCACTACTAATGTCATGCCCAACAGCCACCATAGATATCATAGTTATTGGCAAAATGAAGAACAAAAGTTGCAAATGTTTAGAATATCAGATTAATTTCATTTTCGGGCTAATTTACCAAGGCTCCATATGATATTGTTATTTTAGAAAAAGCACTTTTGTTTGACTTTAATTGTAGAGATCCCTCTGCTTTGATAATTAGTTAAATATGCCATTTTTTCAATATAAATTCAAGTAAAAGAATGATTGATCATGTGAAAATAGAATTCATCAATACTAGGAAAATGAATTACATTAATTCGAGGATAATAATCATTTTACAAATTACAAAAAAAATACCAGGAAAATGTTCTTTTATTAACTATCAGACCTTATGGATCCTTTCAATTAAATCACAGAGGAGTTTTTTGAGGGAAAAAAAGGAAACCACAATCGACTTTATTAGTATTGACGTAAAAATACAAAACAAAACAAAGACGTTAATTGAGAACGTTGACCATTCACATCTCCAGCAACATTTCTACTCAATGCAATAAGATAAGAGGTACATACTAGACTAGGATAAAGCAAAAGTGAGACTGACGAATGCTTGTTCAGATTAAGTAGGTAATCAAATGGTTGCAAAACTCAACAATGCAAAAAAGGATACTGCATGTATGATAGCAACAAACATCTTAATAATTAGGCATCAAAATGTAATTTCTCATTCAAAGCCCAAAAGTGCAAGACCACAAAGTCCTAAATCGTCCATACCAGTATGAGCAATCGATTATTAGACTGTAGAAAACATTTTATTGCATCATCTTCTGGAAGCCAAGGTGGGACTTGCTTTGTCCGTAATTGTGCCTCAACAACCGTATCATTTAGTTCACTGTTGAAGTATCAAAAACATGAAAACGATACTTAAGATAGCTTAGGGCATGAGAAACAACCTAAAAAACAGAGTGGCCCGCAAGATGTTTCTGCTAAAAGGTACATAAAAAGTAACAAATGCGATAAGCATGTCAGCAATATTAGTTCTTCCAAGACCTAGGTTTCCTAGCTGGTAAGGAGATTATATTCCTTTAATCTCTCCTCTGTGGGGAGATCCAGAAACAAAAGTAGATTCATAAGTTAAGGCCAACAACAAATATTACATTCAAAAAGTAAGAATTTCAACTTCTAGTTTAAAATTCTATTTCATCATACCTCACAAAAGTTTCAGCCCATTCTTGAGCTGTGTGTGTTGTGACATGCACAAAATTATGTTGATGTCTCTTTTCTCTTTCTTCAACTGACATAGTCAAAGCTTGGCGTATTGAATCAGCAACTTCACTAATGTTCCAAGGATTCACAAGGATTGCTCCAGCACCCAAAGACTGTGCTGCACCAGCAAACTACAGAAACACAAAGCAAACTGAATGTCAAAAATGCAAAAGGATCCATTATGTTGAAAGATAATATAGAATCAGGACTTTTTCAAGACACATGTAAATAAAAAGCAAAGCAAAACAAAAAGAGCCAATGTTTCTCGTACAAAATTCATCAAATAAAACACTATAAACTGATTTCTCTTCCTACAACTACTTGCATCAGATGCAAAGATACATATGAAAATTGGGAAGAAAGCAAATTTTGTTTGCTGAAGCTTCTAGGACACTACCAATGATTCATGATCTTTGGACAACATTATACAAAAGAAACAAAAGTACACGGTAAAACCAATCGTCTCTTGTACATCATTTACATCCAGCACAAATATATGGGGTAGATTCAACAAAATGATTGGATAATATGATCAGAAGATTACTAGAAGCCCACTTTTAATGTGTTAGGATCATTAGATGATAGGAAGAATAAGCAGAGGGCAGAAGAGTAATCGGTAGGGGAGTACGCTATTTTGTATTTGGATAGTTAGTTAGCTAATAGTACTGACAACCAATCATTTGGTTGTAACAGAATCTGTTACCTAGGATGGTTATAAAAGGGGGACAAGAAGAAGGGAGAGGTAGGCAGAAATTAGAAAGAGTAAGAGTGACAGAAGGAATCGAACCTTCTGAGGAGCTATCTGCTCTGGTTAGGAGAAATACTATATTTCTCTGGATAGTGGTGTATACACCATAGTTATACTGTAATAATATAGCAATATCCTATTATTCTAAGGCCAGGTTCTTAACATAATGCTTGCCTGATAATAAGATTTTAAGTAGTGACATTGCGTCAAGAGTCAAATAAAAGTATCCTGCATTATTTTGCATCTTAAATTTACCTCACTGAGAATGAGGACACCTTTCTTTGAATCTTGGCATGCAACAAATTCATAACTGACAAGATTCATCCCATCCCTCAAGGAAGTTACTAGTGCTACATCTGTAGAATCCACGGGAAAAGAGAATTACAAGCAAAATATTATCACCTGACAAGACCAGCATTCTAATATTTTCATGCAATAAGTAATATGGACAAACAAACAATTATCTTTATTATGGATAACATGTAGTTCTGCTACAGTTTTTGTTTAGAACCACATGTCTAAACCAGTGGTGCTCCAGGAAATATTTCACTCATTCTATGACCACTCCGGTCTAGGAAAAATGAGTGCCACATAGCTTCTTTCAGCACAGCTTTGAGGAGGCATTCCATCTATGTTTGATACAATAAGCTAGCATCTCAATGATCAAAATGGACTGAGTTTATTTGTAGTCGTACATAGGACCACTAACTTGGGATAGCAATAATAGCATTTGTTGATATCACAAATTCTCTAGTTGACATTTGTTTTTACCAATATTCCTCTTAGTTATCCTGGAACACAGAACTGAACAACCATAAGACATGATCATTTAATTCCCAATTTTCAATTGCTAAAATGGAAAAATGTAGCACTACTTTTGTTTACTGCAATCATGAAAAAAGAAGTGATTTAACCTAAAAGTTTGAGAATGAAGATAGTACCAGTAACAGCATATAATGCACATAATGCATAAAAGTCCAGAGAGCGATCCTGTAGACACAGAACAACATGAATAGGAACTTCTTTTAGCCCCATTCCCAAATTAAACAATAGTATAAATCACAAGACAATGTATCAGCAGACCTCTGTTCCAATCACAAAGTAAAGCCGCTATCCTTGGTTACTAACCTTGGTTATGTCTACAGTTAACAATCATTCTAATGAGGACCAAAATTTGTGAATGGTTATACAGCTAGGCTTTTTGACTCCATACTATGAAAGAAAAGGACTATGGGGTGACTATCTATTTACATGCGCAGTTTGTGTAAAGATGTTTGAACAACTTTTGGTAATATTCCAAGATTTAAGTACAAAGGTCTAGAGAATGGCTCATGACTATGAGGCATGAACAAGATAACAGAAAAAAGTAAGAACATAGCAAGGCCAAAAGAAGAGCATATCCCTTCTCATTGCTAAAGAAATTTGAAGAACATGAAACATTGAATTTTGGTTTGGTGGGAATCTTTAGAAAATGTGAAGTATATGACAGACTTCATTTCCATTTAGTTATCCTAGATTGATCTACTTATGACATTAGCCCATACTAAGTCATAAGAGCAAGTCAAAGATCAGGAAACAGAAATATCAATCCCTTGAGTTCCAGCCCAGCTGCAAAAAATGTTTGATAATATCAAGAATCTTTTTAAGACCATTCTTTGTAATGCATATTGCGAACAATTGGATACTATTTTCATACAAACCTACCTCACAATTACTGCACATGCCCTCCAACTGAAGACAATGCACTTAGTAAATATCTATTCTTAACCTATATCACCCTCAACTTCCTTCACATAAGATAATAGACTCTTCAGTTATCTAAAATGAGTTCCAACACAACAAAAATTATCTAACATGCAATGCAATATAACAAGGGAGAAATTTAGATGAAATGCTAGAAACCACTGCTTATGGTCCTTTCAATAGAGGAAATATTATGTGGAATGGAAAGTGAGAACTTTATTATTGGTCATAGGGTCTTGGAATGGAAATGAGGAAAAACAAGCTTCATAAACAATATCATTAGCTAAGGGGAGAGATGAGATGACCAAGAATGTCTATTCTTAACCTATATCACCCTCAACTTCCTTCGCATAAGATAATAGACTCTTCAGTTATCTAAAATGAGTTCCAACACAACAAAAACTATCTAAAATGCAATGCAATATAACAAGGGAGAAATTTAGATGAAATGCTAGAAACCACTGCTTATGGTCCTTTCAATAGAGAAAATATTATGTGGAATGGAAAGTGAGAACTTTATTATTGGTCATAGGGTCTTGGAATGGAAATGAGGAAAAACAAGCTTCATAAACAATATCATTAGCTAAGGGGAGAGATGAGATGACCAAGAATGTCTATTCTTAACCTATATCACCCTCAACTTCCTTCGCATAAGATAATAGACTCTTCAGTTATCTAAAATGAGTTCCAACACAACAAAAACTATCTAAAATGCAATGCAATATAACAAGGGAGAAATTTAGATGAAATGCTAGAAACCACTGCTTATGGTCCTTTCAATAGAGAAAATATTATGTGGAATGGAAAGTGAGAACTTTATTATTGGTCATAGGGTCTTGGAATGGAAATGAGGAAAAACAAGGTTCATAAACAATATCATTAGCTAAGGGGAGAGATAAGATGACCAAGAATGTCTTCAAAAAAGAACAAACAGAACTTGTTTTGCCGTCCACCTATCCAAAAATTACTATATTAAAGTTATCTTATTATTCTCATTGCAGGGGAAAAAAATCAGTAATGAACAAATACATACACCTTAACACTAGAATATGTTTACCAGAGATATAACCATTTATTATGAGGGAGAATTTAAATGTGTTCTAAATATATTAGATGTTTGATAACTGTAATATAGAAAGAGGTTTGTATTTTCTCATATGTTCATTGTACATAAGTAAGGCTATATATACATATTTACAAGATTAATTTAGGGAATGTAACCTCTATGATCAAGGGATTACAATCTCTATAATTAAGATTAGAATCAATGACATTAATGCTCAATATGTAACACTTCCCCTCAAGTTGGAGCACAGAAATTAATCATGCCCAACTTATTACAAATGTAATTGATTCAAGTACCATTTAGGGCCTTTGTGAAACTATCTCTGAGTTGTTCTCTAGTTTTGACATATTCTACAAAAATCACGTTGTGTTGAACTTTTTCACGAATGAAGTGTCAGTCAATTTCAATGTGTTTGGTCCTTTCGTGAAACACTGGATTAGAAGCTATATGTAGAGCAACACCATAGTTTTGTTGGTATTGAGGCTTTAAAACCAACTTTGCATAATAGTTGATATATCTACATTATCAACACGTTACCTGTATTATAGCTCTGTATTCAAATTCTGGATTGGATCTAGATACAACATTTTGTTTCTTACTTTTCATGAGACCAAGTTTGCTCTCACATGATCGATCTTAGAACCTACCCGATTAGCATCTAAAAATCATTCAATATGAGTACGTATGTGATATTCATATTAGTATGGATATGATTTTCATATAGTATCCCTTGTCCAGGAACTCCCTTTAGGTATCATAAGATTTGTTCTAAGGTTGCCTAATGATGAACAGTTGAAGAAGACATGAATTGACTTACAACGCTAACAAAATATGCAATATCAGGGCGAGTTATTGTAAGATACCTTAATTTTCCAACCAATCTTTTATATTTTTTGGGATCTTCAAGCAAATATCCATCTTTTGTAAGTTGTACATTAGGTGGCATTGGGATATTGCATGACTTAGCTCCCAATTTTCCCATTTCAGCTAATAGATCAAGTACATATTTTCTTTAGGACAAAAATTGCCTTTCTTGCCTCTCGTTACTTCTACTCCCATAAAATATTCTGAGCTTCCAGATCTTTTGTGTGAAACTGATTGTGAAGAAAGGATTTAATGATCAAATGCCCATAGAGTCACTTCCTATAATGATGATATCAACCACATACACAACAAGAAGAATAATCCCAAGTTTAGATTGTTTATGGAAGATTGAGTGATCAGACTTGCTCTTAGTTAATCCAAAAATTTCTACGACTTGACTAAATTTTTCAAACCAGGCACATGGACTTTGTTTCAAAGCATATAGCAGTGAAGACGACAAACTTTGTCATACTCCCCCTGAGCAACAAACTCAGGTGGTTGCTCCATAAACACTTCCTATTGGGGGTCACCATGTAAGAAGGCATTTTTAATATCTACCTAGTTTGGGGGCCAATTAAATGTAGTTGCTATAGAAATGAATAGACGGATAGATGTTAGTTTAGCAACATGAAAGAAAGTATCAGAATAGGCAAAAAAGCCGAAGATTGCTTGGACATACTTGCTACTTAACAGAGCGGCAAAGATATAAAAAGCTGCTTCTCTGACCTATTCTCAAATAGGTAATAAAGCTCAAATTTTTTATCTTCGTAATAAATTGCACAACAC
>JAOSBL010165140.1:0-11312 GCA_027568915.1 Erythroxylum roraimae
GTACAGGTCCGATATGCACATGTAAGTTCCCGTAACCAAAAAAAAAAAAAAAAAAGAGACTATTCTTATGATTTGAAGATTCTGCATTGTGGCAGTTAAAGATGTACCTCAATTACGGGGCTTCTTGGTGACCTGCGCTCAGTGACTTTAGGGCTTCTTTCTCTCGGTGTTCTAGATTGACTAGTTGAAGATGTAGCGTCAGAATCTAGTCCAGTTGTTTTGAGTTGCCTCACAGCTCGAGGAGAGACCTTTTTAGGTGCTTCTGACGAGCCATTTCTGCCAGCAAAACCAGCAAATTTTACGACCAGGACTTGGAAGAATTTCAGATTCTTCACTGTCTCACATAACTATCCAAGTAAAAGAAGAAAAACCATATAGCACTTAAAGATTCTAGTTTGTTTGGACCTAGTTTGGAATTTGAAAACTCCTAGCTGTATTAAAAGATTTGAACTTTGGAAATCATCTCTTATTTGAAAATTGTGTCAAAACTGCAAGCCAACAAGAGGCCCCAGCATAGCTTGAGATTAATGCAGGAGACAAAAGACAAAATGGAAAGAATCTTCTCCTATGCCAAAAAATAAAATTGCAATTGAAGGAGTAAGGAAAATGGGCCTACTTTAGAACTTGATAGTGAAATATGTATAGGAAAACAAGATGAACACAAAAAACCATGAATGAAGCGTCAAGATAAAAAAAAATAAAGAAGAAAAGAGGAGATGCTTAACCAACGAAGAAGAAAACTGTAGAACTACCCCACGCTCGGCATTTCAGACAAAAGATCTTTACCCTCTTTCTTGTTATGGAAAAAAGTAAAGTAGATGGGATTGAATAGTTGGAGCATAAAACAAACTGTTAGAATTTAACAGGAAAAAATCAACGAAAGTAAACAAGGCCACTCTTATAGAGTTAAAAGACTAGCACAAGAACCTACCTTCCTTTTGGAGTCTGCATATTTCAATTATACTTAGACACAAGGTGAAAACAATGAGGTAGCGTAAGCTTTCGCTGGTTGTCACAATGCTCCCTGACCCACAAGACCTGCAGCAGATCAGAAAATATCACAAGCTGAGACGAGAGAATTCAATATGAATGCGTGTGGAGAAATAAATGGGATCATGAAGATACAACTCATATGGATCAATAAGAGCAGAACATTCAAGTACTGAAGACTGACCATTCACATCATAATAAAGTCAGAAAAGCCAGACAAGTTTCATTTCGCTAACCAGCACTCAGCAATCTTCACCCTTTTCCTTTGCTCATTTAATGCTGCAATGGGTCCTACAGCTACGAGAATTACAAGTATAACCCCGTTAAACGTGGATGATTGAACGACTGTAGGGGCAATGCAGTAACTAGGTTGACAAACAGGTGAAATCCTAGAATTTTGCCGTGAAATTGGGGACCATTATGTTAATAAGTGGGGTTTGCTGAGTAACCTTGAAAACGTTTCAAGGAAAGACTCGTGTCTTCAAGACAATACCCTCTCGCTGCCTCTCATTCTGTCTGGAGAGAAAAGCCGGAAGCCGAGGTTAATCCTATCGAGTATTGAGTAAACGTCTCAGTGTAAGAGATGAAGTCTAGCTACAGGGAATATTTTCCCAAGAAACAAACACTAAGCAAATACAAATGAAGATCTAAAGCAAAAAGGGGGAATCACTGTGAAAACGTTTAAACAGAAATATATGTCAGCCTTTAGCAGAAGGATTTATCTTTTTTTTGGGATTTTGGTCACTGAAATGACGTTACTACTGGAAAAGCCTGCTCACAAGATTCTAGCTTCAAACTTTTCCAATTCAATCGACCAAAGTTGTTTATAATACCAGATCTCAAAAGGACTATAAGGACGATGCAAACTTGTATCAAAAGAACTTCAAAAGAACCATCTCTGCGATCATAAAGAAGCAAGTAAAAGCAAAAAAAAACAATTTCTGGAAAACCAGAAAGTGCATTTTCAGTTTCCATAAAACAGCCTCTTCAAGAAAAAGTGTTATCGCAAAAAGAATCCAGCTTTATCCTGCTTGGTTCCCGAGAAAAATGTTGGGAAGTTGGAACGAGTCAAATTTCTGGGAATGCTGTTTCAAGTGCTGGGCAAAAACAAAAATCATTTAAAAAGCTTTCGTGTCTCTTGGAAACCTAAAGCATATTCTTTCGCTCTCGTACTTACTCAAGGCGACAAATACTGGAACGGAAACAAAATGAGAAAGGAATATGCAGCAGTTCAGACTATGACTCACCTCGTACACAGCTTTCAATACTGGGAAGCAAAGACAGACAGACAGACACAACCTTACGAGTGGCAAATGGTGGGAAAGGAAGGCAGGGAAACAGCCATTGATTAGGGATAGAAGCTAAAAGATGCGTTTTTGGAGGCAGTGGCCAAATGGGTAGTTTACAAGCTAGCTTCTTGGTTTTGGGGAATTTTACTTCTCATTCACATTATCGATTCTCGAGACACCCATGAGCAGTACTATTACTATCTATCTCTCTGTCTCTCTCTCTCCCTCCCCTGGGAGCCTTACCTTTTGGCTGGCTGATAATAAATTCCTTGGCTTTCAGACAATGGGGGAAAGTAACGGATACATCCATACAGCAGTATATAGTTTTTGTCGTTTCAGGAGATGTTAGATTCGCATTAACCTATGTTTGTCATTAGTTAAGACTTTTGTATAAATTATAAATTCGATTATCAAATGTTGTCTTCTTCCTTTATTTCATATTTGATTTTTGTAAATCGCATAAAGGTCATCTTGAGTAAGTCTACATAAATTTCCATGTTTATAGTACATGTACACCCAACAAGGCTTAAAACCTAATAATTGCATTATCGTATTCTGAGTTGGATTCTGTAATGTATAGTTTACTTTAAAAAAATGTCTGCACCAGGAAATGTCTCTGTCAAATTAATAAGAGGAGCGTTGCCGTCTAATCAGGGGCATGTACTTAATTGTCAGATTCTGGAGACCCAAATCAAAATATCAAATAAAGTAATAAATTAATGTAGGGCAGAACTAAGATCCGCAGGCTCAGATCTAGTAATGTTTTTGTAGTCGGTGGACCAAACCAGATATGGAGGAGCTTCGGTTGTTGGCCCAAAACAAACATTAATTTTAGCTTCCTTGATTCCACTTTAAAAACAAAAAAATTGTTTAATTTATAATTTTTAATAATTATATATTATACACCGACAAGAACAACGCCTCAATAAAAAATTACAGTAAAATATTTTAATATATATTTAACGTATAATTAAAGTATGACATCAAATTATTTAATACGTGTTTATAATAAATTTATCATATTTATTAAAAATATACACTTAAGATAAGATTATTGTAATAATTATCTACATGTATATACTATAAAAAAGTGTATTTAATTTTAAAGTTGTCAAATATTGATTTTTCTATAACAATTAAAACAATATATAAAATTAAAAAAGAGAAATTAACTTTAAATAATATATTCGCGTGTTTCAATACTTACATGTTTCAGCAAGATTTTCACTAAATGTTGTTGATGTTATATATTATAAGAAGTGCATATGAGATTTTTAAAACCGGAATGTTAAGTTCACGTAAAACTTTCCACGTATTTCTTAAAATTCTACGAATGCAATCAATAATTATTCATATTATTTTTTAGGTGACTATTGGAATTCCTTCATCATATTTTTAAATATCATTTACATCTCTACAATTTAATAACGTATTTTTATGTTTCCAAAAGTGGAAAGATATAGATATCTCTTGAAGTTTTAGAAACTTTTGAAAAACTCCTTAATCTTTAGAAATTTTGAAGGCACTCCTTCTACTTTTCAATTGTCCAAAAAAATCACCTTCTCTAAGACTTTGGTTAAAAATAATAATGAAATATACACCTTATAAACATGACACTTATACTAATTAAATGTTGTTTACATAATGATTCAGCCCAACTCTTAAACTTGAGTTCAAATAATTAAATCTAACTTAAACTAATAATTTATCATAACTCATTATCATCATCATCATCATCACCCAGTCCAAAATCTCGCAATGAAATAAGGTCTGGGGAGGTCCGATAGTACGCAGCCTTACCCCTACATAGTAGAGAGGCTGTTTTCGGTGGACCCACATGCAAATGAGACAATATAAGAATGATGCAAGTTACAGAAACAAATCCTTAAAATAATAATAATAATAAGAAGAAGAAGAAGAAAAATCACAATAAACAAGGAGAATACCTGCAAGAAGTCAAATATGTGAGAACCTAAATAGTACAAAGTCCTCCTTATCACGTAGTAAGTAAAAGGGGACCTCCCTTAAAGATCCTGTCAGAATGGCCCCCTACTGACCCCCCCGCACCCGTCGGTCCGGGTTTAAGAGCTAAGTTAGGTTGCCATATTACTGACATTTAATTAGTCTACATCTGATATTCATATTACAGGTGTCTTATTGTTATTTTTCAACTGAAGTTTAAAAGATTTTTTTTGAAAAATTAAAAACTAAAAGTTTTTTTTCAATAATTTTAAAGATTAAGAAGTTTTTCTAAGATTTCTTAAACTACAAATGTCTGTCTTTTACCCTTAAATTAGTTACATACTATCAAAAAATAATTAATATTGATTCAATTTCTTATTATTTTTATATGAAGCTTAATATGAGAGAAGTTGATAGGAAGTTTAGAATGGGAAAAATTACAACTTATCAAACATATACGTAGTCAAATATGTTAAAAGATAAGAACTTTTAGTTTGAAAACTGTTGGTTTATTTGGCTTGAAATTTATACTCAAATATAACTAAAGAAAATTTTATTTTCTTAGACAATGAATAAATTAGATTGAAAATTTTTAACAGGAACGTCCAGCATGAGCAAATTACAAAAATGCATTAGGCAAGAGGAGGGGAACAGAAAGATTGTAGTACCTCTTAAGATAAAACTAAAAGTTATAAATATTACAAAAGATAGCAAAGAGGAAGCTTTAAGACTTCATATTTGAACCAAATTGATCAAGATAATTAGCCCCAAAGTATACTCTTATATAAAAGGTGTTAAAGGTAAATTACATCAAAGTTTGAGCCAATCATTGCACCTTAAATGAGCTCCTTTAGTGATGATAACCTCCCTAATCCAATTGAGGATGGATCTGAGAAGAGTTGGAGCATCCTTTTCCACTTGTTAAAAAAGATTTTACTGTTTCTCTTTCCAAATACTATACGCACAATAACTCAATCCAAGTTTAAAGATAATTAAATCATGTTTGATATGATATTTAACTCTTAAGGACTAGATTATAATTTAAGGTCAGGTCCCTTCCTAATAATATAATTTGCATAGGCTCTGTTGTTTGTACAAATGCATTGGAAAAATAAGTGGTTCGTATTTTTAAGCATAGTTTCACACAACTTTTAACAACCATTATTGTTGGTCTCCTAACTAATTTTATCCTTGCTTTTAAGACTTTTGTTGATAGCTAGCTAGAGGATGATAATAACTTTAGGTAAGTTTCTGTTGATCCATACCAGTTTGACTCAGGAGTTCTTAAAAGATCTAAGACAAGAATTATCTGTGGAACTTTTAGAATTATGCATTAACCAAATAGCTGAGTTTTCTTTACTTATGTCAAATTTGTAGTACGGGATTAAATTCATAATTGTTGTGAAGTCTCTATGATTGTAATGTCATAGTCCTTCTTTGAGTTTCACTTTAACTTTTGCCATAGCTGGAACAAAGAGTTGAATTTAGGGAGTATATAAAGAGGTCTAATATTGTTTTAATCATCAAACTAAAAGCTAGTTTTCTCACCATTCCCAATCCTATATTAATTTTCAATGCCATGACATCTCTTAGTTTTAGTAATTGATTAGTTGTCTAAAAGTTATTCGATTTATTTCTTGAGTTTTAGAGGCTCTTTCCTTTAAGATATTGCCTATACATCCATTTGATTCATAGTGATTCATAATCCTTTAAGATATTTCCCAAAAAGGAAGCTTTAAGATTTCATATTTGAACTAAATTCAACAAGATAATTCGTCCCAAAGCATTCTCTTATATAAAAGAGGTTAAAGGTAAATTCCATCAAAGTTTGAGCCAACCACTGCACTTTAAACGAGCTCCTTTAATGATGATAACATCCCTAATCCAATTGAGGATGGATCCAAGAACAGTTGGAGCATCCTTTTCCAGTTATTGAAAATTTTTATTATTTCTCTCTCCAGATACCATACACACAACAACTCAATCCAATTTTAAAGATATTTAAATCATATTTGTTATGATATTTAACTTTTAAGGACCCATTTATAATTTGAGGCTAAGTCCCTTCCTAACAATATATTATGCATAAGCTCTATTATTTCTATAAGTGCATTTGAAAAAATAAGTGATCCATATTTTCAAACACAGTTTCACATAATTTGTAAGAACCATTACTGTTGGTCTCTTAAATAATTTTATCCATGGTTTTAAGACTTTTCTTGATAGCTAGCTAGAGGATGAAAATAGCTTTAGGTAAGTTTATGTTGATCCATACCAGTTTGGCTTAAAAGTTCTTAAAACATCTAGACAAGAATTGTTTGTGGAGCTTTTAGAGTTATGCATTAACCATATAGTTGAGTCTTCTTTACTTATATTAGGTTTTTAGCAGGGGATTGAACTAATGATTGCCAGAAAGTCTCTATGATCTAGCACCATAGTCCTTCTTTGAGTTTCACTTTAACTTTTGCCATAGCTGGAATAAAGAGTTAAAGAGAGCTGAATTTAGGGAGCATATGAAGAGTTCCAGTACTGTTTTAATAATCAAAATAAAAGCTAGTTTTCTCACCATTCCCAATCCTACATTTAATTTGCAATGCCATGACATCTCTTAGTTTTAGTAATTGACTAGTGGTCCAAGAATTATTTAACTTATTTTTTGAGTTCTAAAAGCTATTTCCTTTAAGATATTTCCCATACATCTATTTGATTCATAGTGATTTGTAATCATTATAAAATCTCCAATTTTGTTTGGTGAGGAGAACTTTATTTATGATTCTAGTGGATTTAAATCTCAAACTTCCCTATTCTTTAGGTAAACAGAACTCTTTCTAGCCTACCTTAGCTGAATTAATGTTACTTATTCCACCTAATCGAAGAAAATTATTTAGAATTCTCTCAATTGCTTTTATGATGTTTTGTGGCAGACAGAGATGATAAATCCAAAAAATGTGAAGATTATTAGGCACAAAAGAAATATTTGTATCTCTTTACTTATGATAAGAATTGTTTTTATAACTTCTAATTCTTTAAGAGATGGAATCAAAAAGAGGTAATTGATTCTTATAAGTGAGTCTAGAGGTTGTGATAGGGATGCTAAGGTATAACATCAGAGTTAGTAAGCAATTAGATAATTATGGATTGCCTATTATTTTTAGGGCAATTAATGCCCTTTACATTTTGAGAGAAGAGCCTGAGAGCCCTTCCTATTTGGTCTTATGCCAGAATTTTTCATAGTCATTAACATAAACTCCTTTACTTTCCCCTTACTTTCCCTTTTATTACTGAATCCTGAGCTAATAGAAGTTTACGTTTGTGTATCTTAAGTGGCTTTATGATTTATTTAGTGATATTATCAATTATAAGGGCCCTATCTTGATCTTTAAATTCAATATATTTAGTTGGAGAGGTAGGCTTTGAGTTCTCCTCAGGGAGCTTGGAGGAGATAAACTCAGTAGTATCTATATCAGCAACCATTTCAGAGTTTGAGGGTATGTTACTCTCCTAAATCCTTGTGGTGTTCACCTAGTCTGGACTAACTACTCTATTTAAGGGAATTCCGTCAGATGTATGAATTAGTTCCTTATTTGCTTATGTTTCACCTAGTCTAGACTAACTGCTCTATTTAAGGGAATTCCATCAGATGTATGAATTAGTTCCTTATTTGCTTATGTTTGATCAACTAGCAAAATCATTTTCCCTATAGTCTTCAAATCTTATCCTGGTTAATCTAACAAGGTTTCTAAAGGTAGGTTAGTGAGATTTTAGAGGCCATTAGTCCTTTATCCTTATCAAGCCTCTAAATGTATAAAATTTAAAGCAATTTAGGTATTTGAAAGTTGGCTCTTGTTGTTTGAGGCTTAAAATGATGGAAAAATCCTTAGCTATAATAGTGGAGTTAGTAGAAACATATAAATAACTTTTTGAATGATTGTTTTTAAACTCTAATAGCTCTGAGAAGTGGTTGAATGATTTTCTAAGGTATTAGGATCAAGTTTGATAACTCCAAGAAGCAAGAATAGGTAATCAGTAAATGACAAGTTCAAAAGCTTTAGAGTCTTATATTTATAGTGAAATTTTAAAGACATACCTTGTCTAATATTGTGAGATATAAGCCAGGTTAAAACTTTAATGCAGAGATTGAGGATATAAGATCATAAAGGATCACCTAGTTTGATACCTTTAGCTCCCTTGAACAGATATAAGCTCACCATTGATAAGGATACTATTGTTTATAGTAGAGATGAGATGCACTGATTCATCCATTGAGTGAATACATTTAGGAATCCAACAGCCTTAAAATAATCCATTATGAAATTTCAGTTTATAGAATCAAAAGCTTTATAAAAATCAATCTTTATGAAGCAAGTTTTGATTGATTTCTTATTGTGATATGACTTAAATAAATCCTTAGTAATCAAAATATTGTTCTCAATAGTTCTTTTAGGTATGAATATATGAGAGCCCTTTCCTTTGGTCATATATTAGTCTTTTTACTAATCACTAACTTAAACTCCTCTACATTCCCTATTGTTATTGAATCTTGAGCAAGTAGAATTTTAAAGTTATGTACCTGAAATTGATATGTGATTATTTTAATGATGTTCTCAACTATGAGAGCTACATTTTATCTTTAGAGTACGCAAATTTAATAGGATGGATAGGCTTTAAATGTAGCATCCCACTCTCATAGGACACATACCCGACATCCTTCCAGATATCCAAGTACATATCCCACAAGGGTGGCATGTTAGAGTAGTCACATCACTAACTTAATCATGGCATCATATTTAAAAGATAATTATCATACTATTTAAAAACCCAAATTTCTCGTTTCATTTCATAAAACCGAATATGTATATTGTAGCTTTACAATCATCATGCTTATATACAACATTAAAGAGTTATTAGAGTCTACAGCTCTATACAAAATATGCTACATGAAAGAGGAACTCTATAAAATTTTATCTAATCCTTCAGTCTTAGCTGACCGACCTTTGAGCCATTTCTTCAATCCAAAAGTACAACAACTATACTTCTTCTAAAGTGTCTCTATCACTAGTATCCTCTCTCAAACCTAAAATGTCAACGTTACAATTTTGATGAGTTTTGCAAACTCAGTGAGTTAACCATCCTCGATGGTTCACTCAAATCATATAACACATCAATACATATAATCACAAAATTTACATCATAATATTTATCATCATGTAGCGTCATATATCACTTTGATCACTTATTTCACATTTCGCATTCAGAGCAGTTAAACAATTTATTTCGGTCATTTAAAACATACATATCAATTTTATATGCAATGCACATGAGACTTATTTTCATTTATTACATTATTGTGACCGAGTGCCTTTTTACTGGCTTATATCCCTTGTGGATACCAGGCTTATTTTAGATATTGTCCTATATTCCTTAGTGGATACCGGGTATATTATCAACTGAGCCAGAGGCTCTTTACATGTTCTGAGCTTTAAATTCTTTTTACTGGCGAATCTGGTTACAACTGCCTTTATCTTTCATACATTCATGTAATGAAATGCATCACATTCACATTCACATTCACATTTCTCATCGGACCTTAGTCCGACATTTAACATATACGTTGAGAATAACTTATTTCATCAAATTCACAATCAAAGAGAACTTCCAATATGTTATTTATACATCAAACACCTCAAACATTCAATGTCTGGAATCAACACAATTACATTCACATAATAATTTAATACAGAATTTTAAACAAACAATTTATCAAGTGAGACCATCTAGGTTACTGACAAGTTACTCCATATAACTATTGCCTCGAAGTCCTGGCAACATCTGAATGTGGTCGCTCTAATTGCTCTTCTATATCATGCAACACACATTTACACACATCACAACTTTACATAATTATATAAGTACTCATTTATGCACAAATGTGTCTATGGATTATGTACAATGCATGCTCAATGACAATCCCGAGTATATTTCCTTTATTTTCATCTCAAGAACATTCATTCATACTTCAAAACTCATAAATGTCTAAGTTGAACTTAGGTTTATACCTCAATAATACAGATTTAATCTAAGTTCATTACAAAACCAAGCATTAAAGTTTATGTCCCAATACACTTAATTATCGTAAGTTCCTTAATCAACATTTATCGATCCTTTCTAATGAATTCAGATGGCCATGAAATTTGGTGAAGAGGAACAACAATATGTGAGGAGTTTGTGGTCCAAATTTCAAGTCAATTGGAGGTCCGGAGAAGACATTATGGTCAAAAGAGTGAAAGGTGTTCAAAACTGTCAAAAATTACTGCACCTTCACTGACACGATCGTGAACTACTTGTTGAATCCCCTCTGTCACGATTGTGATTGTTCATGATCATGCACTGCCTAATGTCTTCCACAAGCATGATTGTGCACTACCTAATGCTCAATACTCAAGCTTCAAACAACTACTCTCCAAAACATATTTTCAGATCAATTTTCGTGGCCATTTTGACAAGGAAAAAGAAGAATTTAGGCAAAACATTCTTCTAACCAATTGTTTCTTTATGTCTTAAGTTTCTAACGACTCCAAGTTCATACAATTTTGTTCAGTATTCTGCAATTTATACATAAAATACTACCACTTGTTCCCAAACTGCAACTGCACCCAGTACTCAACTTCAAGTAAAATTTTGACACTCTTATAGACAAAATTCAAGTTCGATTTCTTCATGAAAATTGTAGCCATATGTCTCTAATTTAATCTAAACTACAAATCATCCTATTTAGATGTCTAAAAATCAAGATATGGCTAAAATACAGATGCATGTTCATTGGAAACACTTCATCTAGCATATATTCCAGCACACTTCATCATCATTTTCATCTTAGTTCATCTCTTTTGCTTAGTCTATCATTTCTAACTTATCTCTACAGCAACTTATTAATTATTAATCATCTTATATGCATAAACAAGAAATCAATATGCACATTTCATCATTCACGATTTGTTAGAGTAGTGCCCTAAAGGCAATCTCCTTTAGCGCGTTTTGTACATACTGATGTATAAATAAAGAAAGGCTTTT
>JAOSBL010165169.1:0-24332 GCA_027568915.1 Erythroxylum roraimae
CATCTGCTTTTTCTTCTAAGCTTTCGTCTGCTTTTCCTTCTAAGCTTTCGTCTGCTTTTCCTTCTAAGCTTTCGTCTTCTTTTGTTTATCATCTTATGCTTTTGTTTATCATCAAAATTATTAATCGTAAAGTCATTTAGACTTAACATCATAAGGTGTCTATGACCTACCATCCATAGACAAACCGGCAAGTAGAAGTGTCCAATAAAGAATTCAAGTCAATTCTTAAGATGACGGTGAACCCAAATCGTAAAGACTGGAGTCAATAACTTGATGATGCTCTTTGGGCATATAGGACTGCATACAAGACACTGATTGGCATGTCTCCATACCAGCTGATTTATGAAAATTTGTGTCATCTTCCAGTAAAGATTGAGCACAAACCTTTTAGGGCAATTAAGCAATGCAATATGAAGATAGACGTAGGGGGTGAACATAGAAAGTTGCAACTGCAAGAACTTAGGCTTGACTTTTACGAGAAAGTACAAATTTACAAAGAAAAGACGAAGTAATTTCACAATAAGATGATTGTTAGGAAGAATTTTGTTGTTGGAAAAAAATTTCTTCTCTATGATTCACAACTTAAGCTTTTCCCAGGTAAATTACATTCCCGTTGGATTGGACCTTTTGTTGTTATCAATGTGTTTTGGCATGGAGCAGTTGAAATTGAAAGCTTACAGACGAACAAGAAATTCAAGGTTAATGATCATCGGTTAAAACCCTTCTATAAAGGATTCCAAGTTAAGGATGTGGAAGTGATAACGTTAGAAAACCCTACTTATGAAGATTAAGCAATATGGAGTCGAGCCAACGATGATAAACAAAGGCGTTGCTTGGGAGGCAATCCAAGGGAACTTGATTTCTGTTTATTTACATTTTAGCATTTATTGTTTTTATTAAATGTTCCATTTCTTACATTTGATGTTACATTGGAGACAATGTAAGTTTTAAGTATGGGGGTGGAGATCTTGGTTTTTTATACACATTTTTAGCTTAATTATCGCTTATATGACTTCTTAGGTGTTTTCAAAATAGAACGAACGAACAAACATTTTCTCTTTTCTATCACTTTTAAGACTATATAGTCATAATTAGAGTTTGAATTGACTAGAAAAATCCATGGTAACTTTAGCATGTACTTTTGCTATTGTCATTGGTTAATGTGCATTATCTTTTGAAGAGTAGTGACTAGTGGTAGACAAAAGCTAGTGAGATTTTGAGCTTTATTAGACTTACACATCCATATCAGTCTCATTATTTTTTATTTATATGTGACCTTCATGACATATACATCCTGACTTTGCCTTGAATTTCTATTTGAGATCACATTTTTGTCACATGCATTAACATGAAAATGATATAGGCATTCTTTGTTTTTACAAACTACATTAGCCAAATAGCCTACCCATTGATACAAAATTTTTATTGTTAAGCCCCCTTGAGCTTTATTAGCCTTTATTTTTATGTTAACTACATTACAGGCTTTAAAATGAACCAAATGTCCTACCCAAGCCTTAAAGCTAGTGGAGCATATATGAATTTTTGATGATTGTGGATGTACAAAATTATAAGTGTGGGGTGTGCATATGTGTGGGATGGTTATAATTATTGGGATGTTATTTTATTTCTTATCTATGAAATTCCCATGTTGATGTAGCTTTTTTTCAATTTTCAAGTGAAAAGAAAAAGAAAGAAAGAAAAAGAGAAAAGCAAAAGAAAAGGAAAGGAAAAGAACAGAAAAAGAAAAAATATAGAAAAATGTTTAAATAAAATTATCAAAGAGGAAATAAAGTTGTTTGCAAAGTCATTCATGATTAATGTCTCCTCCTAAAGTTTTATTTAAAGGGTTATTTGACTACAATGTGAACGAGGAAGATGTAGTTCTTAAGGGTCACTCCCTATGGTTTCAAAGTATCGTTTATAATCAACTTTTGTGAGTGATATATTCTTGATGCGGTTTACGATACAAGAGCATGAATTTGAGTTGTGACACAAAGTTGTTACATTCATTATAGCTAATAGTACCCAGTTTTGAATGGATGTTAGCTTGTGCGCTTGATGTTTCATTGAGTGTTACTTTTGCTTCACTAGCTTGATGACTTTTATACTACATTGCTTAAAATACATCTTACCTTATCCTTGCCCATATTATAACCTTAGAAATGTCCTTTGATTCATGATTATACATGTGACTCTTAGTGGTGGGGAAATGAAATGATATGCAAAGTTGTGGAATGTCATGATCATGGATGGTGTTTGAGTGTACCTATGGATATATCTTATTTAAACACATTTTGTCTAACTTTACTTTTAGATTACTCAGTTCTAAAGGTGATGAATGTTGATTGATCATGAGTTGAAGCATTGAATGTTTATGTATTCTTGGGAAATATAGAAATTGAGTAAGTGTTTTGGTCTGTGATTTTGGTTTTGACGATTTGCCCGAGGACGGTCAGAAGCTAAGTGTGGGGGAACTTGATATATGCTTAATTGTTGATACATTTAATCCTTGACACTTGGGGATTAATGCTTTAAAATGCTTAAGACACTCACTTTAGTTCGTATTTGATCTTAGGTAAAATTTGGAAGCATAATAGCTAAAGTGAGCCAAAAGCATACTCGTTGAGCCATCTTCTTGAAATTCACACTCAGTTAACTTCATGGAGCAAGAAAGACACTGATGACAATTGTTTCATGGGTGTGACACACCAAGTCACGCTCATGATTTTCCACCTGTCCCATTTTTAACTTAGTTTTTTACTATAAAAACATTATGCTGTGATGGCGGACACATTCTTGAAAATAGATGCAATTTTCTTCATTCTCTCATCAATTTTTCACATCTCAGAGGCTATTCATGGGTTTTTCTTGGAGATTGATGGAGAAGATGGAGGGATAACCTTCCCCACACTAGTTCGGAGGTGAAGTTAACGTCAAAAAGCACATTTGAGCATATCGTTATTGTGTATCGTTTTCTTTTCCTCTTTTCGGATTGTTTACGTTATCTTGTGTTTATTTATTAGGGATTGTGTAAGAATGATCTTAATGCTCTACTAGATTGTTTTTCATGAAAACCCATTATTAGAACTTGAATACAATATGTAATAATCATGTTTGAAGTCGTATATGGCAAACGGTATTGAATCATTCAGGATAAAGTAACCTATGATAAATAATCCTGCTTGTGTGATTATTATGTAGATTGGTCTATTTTTCTCATTCGTAATATGACTGTCTGATTAAACTTAAGGAATGTATTCTAGGTTATCCGATAGTTAGGATTTATTAATGAGCTCTTCTTGGTTAACTACGACCTAAGGAAAAACTGAAATTAATAGAGCTTGTGGTTAATTCAAGATCAATAGTCTAAAGAGAGGTAGGAAGATGATAATGCAATGATGTGTATGGAATTGTGCGTAGGTCCAGATTAAACTGAAGAACCAGATTTCAAACCATTAATCGATTTTATCACTTTGTTGTTGTTTAATTTGAGTTACTTTGGTACATTCAATTTTACTTTGTTTTCTAATTTTTATTAAACCAATCCCCCTTGTTTTACTTATACAGATAATTTAGGAGAGTAATTGGATTTAATCTCTATGGAATCGACCTAGACTTGCCACTGCTATATTTAGGTTTAGTTATTTTCTATATTGTTACGACGTGCTACCATTGTTATTAATAGGACCTACCGATGGATGTCCAAGAACTTATCTTATATAGTGAGGATTCAACTAATAAACTCTATTTTCAATTTCATCCACCTATATTAGAGTTCTCATGTAGCACTTCTAATTAATATCACTAAAGATATTGAAAAGATATTTAGAAACTTCCTATACAGTGGGTTAAGGAATAATAAAGGGATTCCTAAATTCAAATAAAAGGAGGTTTTTCTCCCCAAAACTTAAGGACTAGGAATCAAATCCATAAGGGCTTCAAACATAACTTTAATGGGAAAAAGAATATTGAGCTTATTCAATGAAAAAGAATCTATTTAGGTGAAATTGATGTATGAGGAATATGTTAGAGGATCCAATTTTTAGACTGTTAAGGCTAATTCTAGGTCTTTAATAAATACTAAACTTATCATAAGACTAAGAGAAGTATAGGCAATGAGAAGAAATATGTGATAGGTAATGGAGAGCAAACTAGCTTTTAGTTTGATAACTAGACAAATTTGAGACCTCTTTACCTCTAACCCTTTTTCCACTTGTTATAATACTCCCTCCCATCTAATGTAAGAGTTAATGAAGTGATTAAGGCAATTGATGTAAATATCCATTAAGAGGATTACCAAGCCTTCTACTTTAGTTTTCAAATTATATCCTTAATTAGTCTAAGGCAAATATAATAATTTGGCTTAGAGGCCCTTATAAAAGATTCACAAATGCTTCATATGTAGCTTTGTTCTTTGATTATTCTTAGGAAGTCAAGTAGTTTAAGCTAGTGCGGTTCAAGAATAATGTCTATAAATTGTTCATTATATTGTGGCTAGTTATAAGAAACATACTTCTTATATTAGATAGGATTTCACGGAATGGTTCTACCATTTGTATCTTATGGCAATCTAAATCTAGAAACCATCTTTTATTAATTTATGATTATTCCTTTAGCATTTGGATGTGTATACTATTAAGATCTAACTTATATTATCTACACCTCAACTACGTAGGAAACAATAGAGTGGGAGCTAGGACACAAATTTAAAAATTATTGTGACTTCACCATTTTCATATTTGAGTATAAGTTGCTTGATATACAAATTGTGGAGGGAAAGAAATTACAGAAGATTCCATAATAAGAAGCAAGAAGTTCAAGTGGTTAATAGATATATTTATCATAATTTAAGGGAACTATCAACTGCCAAAAAACTACATTTAAGTTGTAGCACCATAGGTAGATTGAATCGGAGTCTCAACTGAAAGAAAAGAATTTAGCAGATACGGAATATCAATTAACAATTTTTTCCAAATAGATTACGATTCACCAGTTTCAAAATAATGTCATAAAATGTATCGTGCAAAGAAGATAATAAAAAAAAACACACTTGATTCTATGGATTCCTTGAGACCAAAATAACCATGTGCAACAAAAGTGGAGACTAGAATGTGAGCATTATCCAAAACCTCAAAACGTCCAACAAATTTATTGAAGAATGAAGCTTATGATGATCAAGCAAAAACTAAGAAGAATGAAACTTATGATGATCAAGCAAAAACTAGGAAAGATGATAGTAGAACCAAATTGAATGGTAGATGATTAGGAAATTTATAGCAAAAGACTCATACATAACTTGGATTACATGCAATTTGTAAAAAAGATATGTGTTCTTTAAAAGGCAGTGGCTAACTTATAAATTTATTTTAGATCAACCCTTTTTTCTTAGCCTTTGGCCGTTTGCATTAAAATATTTAGAAGGTAGTTTCCTATGCTCCTTCAACTCTTTGCTTCCTTTTCTTAATTATTGATTATCTCTTATAAATTTCACATTATGATCACACCTGTTCTATTTCCTCAATCAAAGTTCTTTTTAATCTTTTTTTCTAACCACTGCCTTTACCAATTCTTCCTTCTTTTCTTTTAATGTTCTTTCATTGTATTTCTCACTAACCAATTGGTTGCTTTCTTTTAAAAGCATGCTTTTTCACTTTTAATTGAACAACCTCTTATTTAAGTTTTTTTCTTATCAGCAATATAGTGTTCATACTTTCTCATATTAAGCTTCATTGAAAAGAACAAAATCTTGAGTTGTCCTTCCAACTAGAGGCTCTATATTTAAATTTAAACATTTGGGTACCTAAAAACCAATTTCCTTTTAGCATCTCCAATCTTTAAAAAAATTAATACTTCCTAGCTTAGTTGGTGGCTCCAAATTTAGCTAGAATATTTTCTATAATTTTGTTTTCAAAACTTTCTAATTGCAATTTGCTAAGCTGGTTTGTATTCATCCCAAAATTTAGGAATATTCATTGATAGTCTAACATTTTTCTTGTTTTGGAATTTCATATCGATTATAATTCCTTTCTGAACAGTAATAATAGTGAAAAAATAGCCATTCCAATAATTCTTGAAAAGGCAATCAATTTTTTTTTGGCTTTAATGTTGAATTTATTATAAAACATTCCATTTTCATATCCACCAAAGCCCTCTAACATAAAATAATATGAGAATTTGTCCCCATTTTTCTTTTCCTAACTTTATTATATACAAGTTAAAGGTCTTTAGTTTTTTTCATCAAAATGTTCTATTTGGTGATATAGAACTTCATTGTTATAAATCAAATAACTCAACACCCATACATAGGGTAATTGCATATATCAATGTAATTCTTCACCTCTTACATTTATATAAGGATTAATTTCTAAAATATTTCAATTAAAATTGTTGGAATTGGATTAAATTATATGAATTTTAAATTATCTTGCAATCTTACTAGTCAATCATCAATAAATCTTGTTAATAAAGAAAACAAATTAATTAATAAACTCTTAAGATAGTTTATGTAGGCATGGACAGTGGATCTTGTTCTTCCACCCCTCCCAGATCTCTTTGGAAGTGTATTAATGCCTCTAATTTATTTTTGACTTTTTTTTGGTGGGGGTAGATGTATATGCAGGCTGAGCTGCTTCTCATTCTGCTGTGCCTACCTAGTGTCCAACAAAGCTAGGATTATTCCACTCTGATTGATCTAGGAAGTGAAAAGCCTCAATACTTCAACAATTTCTGATATCTAGTGGACCTTTAAGTGAGATTTGAACCCAGATTTAGTTCTGACCATCTGTCAAAGAAAAAAGAATGAATGGATCTTGTAGAATTCTTAAGAAATTTTTCGATTAATGTATCTATTAAAATTGTTGGGATTCCTCCATTGTAGGCATTATTTCATTCTTTCCAAAATTGAATGTTCGATACATCATATTTTAGAACCTTAACTAGGAGGTTTATGACAATCCATGGTATCTTTATATCCAAAAATTATATTATCCTACCAAATTTCTCAATATAAAATGTTTTGATCCGTTTTTGAAAATTTTAACTTTTATTCCTATGTTTTATCTCCTAGTAAGCCTTTGATGAATAACGATCGCATCTCAGTTTTATATAATGAGAGGGTCGGAATTTTGTTTAATCAAATCTCAAAAATGCATTAGATTATGCATGTACAATTTAGATTAAAAAAACAATAAAATGATATACAAATTCCTTAAATATTGAAATTTGACTAAAATATGAAAGCAAAATTATCCCTTTTTCAAACTGCACATTTTGTTTTAAAAAATCTAAAATTTAAAGGTTCAATAATTATAAAATTCATATTATTTAAAAAGAAACAAGATAAAAGAAAATCTCCTAAAATTTTATTAAAACCATGTATGATAATAAGAAAATAAAGGATGATTTAAGAAAAAGACGTTGATTCCCTTTAAGGGATACTTTAAACTTTGAAATTCTATGAAGAATAAAATTACGATTAAGCTCTAAACACAGCAGTGCGTTTGGTAATGTTCCATAACTAAAGGTTAGGTAAAACCTAGAAAAGGGATAGGTCTAGAAAAGCTAACATAAATTGGATTATCCCTCTCATCTTCTCGAGGTTTTAGTTATAAAAGAATAAATGCTAATAAATAAGCCAAACTTTCTAGGAACCATCTTAACCTCAATGTTAACAAGGTAATCACGTGAGGAATTTTACTATGAAAAGAAAAAATGAAAAAAAAATAGACATAAATATATATAATACTATGTGCCTGTTTGGGAGGATAATAAGTACTTTTCTCCACCACAAAAGCTTTTTTTTTAAAAAATGGGTGTTTGACTGTAAATAAAAAAGTACTTCTTTAATAAATATGACTTTTTCGGCAGCCAAAATACAGCTTTTTAAGAAGCTTAAATTTGAAGTTTCTAAAAAAAACGCTTTTTCAAGTCGATTTTTCAGATCAATTAATGAGCGTATTTTTAGTCCTTTTTGCCTTTATGTTTTACATATAATTCCCACAATATCCACAGACGCATCTTCCCGTTTATTATGTATTTAACTATTTACTCAACTTAAATATTTATTTTAGAATTTATATAATATTATTTGGCTTTTTAAATATGTTTTAATATTTATTTTCGATATTAGTTTACTTATGTTATAATCTATATAAAAGATTTTTTTTGGTAAATCAGATAAATTAATAAATGAACCAAAAGAAATACAAAAAAGTTCTATACAAGTGTCTCAAAGGACATAATAAACGCGCTCTTAACAGCATACCGACCTAAACCCATCAGGAAACAAGAGCCACCCTGCGATAAAAAACTAACCACACTACGCAATAACAAAAGACAAGACGCAAGTAGAATCACCACCAATTATGAAGTAGTAAGAACTCCGAGGCCAGCTGCAAATAGACCACAAATGCATCCGAGGAGCTTAGGGATTGAAAGTGTCCAAATCCCTCTGCTTCCTTCAATAGTACATGTGTAGACAGCTATGAGCCGTCGAATTTGGCACAGACAAGTAGGGACCCAACCTGCACAGAAAGTGACACTAGCAAATAGCCAACTAATGAAAATCTATATAAAAGATTTGGTTAGACATATTTTCATTTATGTTTCATATGATTTAAAATTATATAATAATTAATATATTGTGCTTTGCATATTGTTTAATATACTTAAATAATATTTATATGCATAAATAATTTTTATTACAAAATAAAATATAGTTTATATTAAAAGTACTTTTTTTTGTTACCAAACAATCTACTATATGCAGTTCTTTCAAAAAGGCTCTGTTTTAAATGACAGCCAAATAGTCAATTGGCTTCTTAGAAAAGTTCTTCTCAGAAAAGATCTACAAAAAAAAATTTTACTGACAAAAACTCTACTGGTATAAGGCCAACGAAACAGAGGCTATGTACACTTGATTCCAAAAGAGAATTGGAACATCTTTTCTAGAACATAGCCTTCCTGGCTACCTTACTTACACTTTAAGATAGCAAAACAAAAAAAAAATATTGGTAGTGATAAAATTCCATAAAAATAAATAGATAGTCAAGACAAACCTGAACCTCACACCTCATTTATAATTGAATTTCAAATTTTAATTAAAAAGCACTCCCTAAAAGACAAAACCTAAGACCTAAAAATAGCTCGATCTTCTAATCCCCACTAGACTCAACATAACTTTCATTGCCTTTTTGGACACCATTAACAAAAATGATACTGAATATCGAATAAAATTAATGATATCACTAATATACTTTATTTAGGAAATATAGAGAAAACCTAATTAAAAAAATAAAGAAGTACTAAACCAAAGAATTGAGCTTAGGAGTGTATTTGTATAATACGAAAGGTGTTATTTATCTTATTTTACCTACCTAAACGATTACCTAGGTTTGAAAAGATTTTTTTTCAAATTTAGAGAATTTGAAAAGAAAATTTGAGTGTAAATTCAAAAGCAAGTTGAGAAATTAAAAGGCCATGGTTAAATACCAAGGAGTTTGCAATATTTCCTAAGGTTTAAAGTAAAATATTTCAATATGTATAATTTATGTTACAGGGATTTGAGAAAAGGGTGCTTATATTGATGATTAAGGCTTGGAAATGGTTTTCAATTGGTGAAATGAGAACTAAGTCAAATATTTCTAAATTAGACAAAAAGGGGTTTGATTGTAGTTTAAAAAGCTAAAAATGGATTACAATGTAATGATCCAAATTTAAGGCATCCATCTTAGACAAAAATGTTTATTTGATGAAGACAAAAGAACTTTTGATCGAGAATTAGAAATGAGTTCTTGATTATGAGAAGCTTAGATGGCTTATATATATATACACGTATGTATTAAATATAAACTAAATAAGCTTAATTGAGTTTGAAAATCTCATGTTATTTAAAAAACAAATCAATTAGACTAAATGAGCTTAAAATTAATATTAAGGTTTGAAATGAGATAATATTATTTACTAGAAAAATGGGTTGCCAAACCCACAAAAACTTAAGTCAAAACATAACTAACTTAATTGGATAACAGGACATCCAAGTTTATGGTGTCCTCTTCTTATTTACTTCATTAATTTTGAAATAAATATAAAATTCATAAATAAACCTAAAAATTTTAAAAATAATTTAAACTTTGGTTAATTTCATTTTCGTCAAACTATTATTTGAAAATTAATGAATCAACTCTTCTCAACTTATACTCTCAATAGGACAAGCAATTTCACAACATAAAGCTGAATGTAAGAAAGAATGTGTATTCTCTTTTTATTTTCATCCTTGTTTTAAGGACTTGAGTGTGTATGCTATGGCGGGAACGTAATCTCAGGAGGTTTGCAAACCAAGGCTCAACTACAGAATCTATTCAGTCTGCTATTATCTGAAGCGTCCGCGAGCTATTAATTGTTAAGCATCTTCATCAACAATGCACAACTACTACATTATCATATTTTAACATATGAAAATATGTGGGCTTGATCTTCTCTCTTTCATTTCTCTATAGTTTTTTCGTTACACCTCGGTGTAAGGAAAGTAAAGGGTATGTCCCCTAACGTTTTGGTTATGTTGTATTCTTTCTCTTATTAATTAATTCAATCCATTTTAATTTTTAAAAAAAAAAGAAAGAATGTGTATTCAGGTAATTGATTATAACCATTTTTTAGGGCTAAGGTTTTGTATTAGGCTTTTGGAACTTAGATCCAAGCGTTAATTCTAAAAGAACCTTACTAAAGGTGCAATTGGCATCTCAACATTTCACAAAAGGTCTAAGTAAGGTCTAATTGTTATATCTAGTATCACTTTACACTCTAAATTTATTTAAAAATTATTTATTACACCTTGAATAGGTAGAAAAGTGGTACCGAAGATAATGACCTTCAACCCAAACCTTGGGCTTAAGTTAGGATTTTTATGAACCTAAGACCTAGGTACAATAAGTTACGAAATTTTCTTTTAAAAATGTGGACATTAATGAAACTATGTTTTAAAATAAAAATTTAATACATATTAATCGATAAATTACAAAAAAAATGAGAGAATGTATAACACTAATTAAAACTTCTCCCTTAGATGGATGAAAATAAATTTTGAAAGCTTTCTCAAAGGTAAGCTTGATGAGATCTCATAAGCTTATAACCTTTTTTGTAAAAAAAAATTGTTCCCTCATATTCCAGTAGAATGAAAAATTTCAAGATGAATAAAAATCTAATTAAATATGAATATTTTGAAACAAGTCCCCAATTTTGATATAAAAGGATGATAATGTTGAGTTTAGGCCTTCATAAAATGTAAAGGAAATCCCTTTATGTTCTATATGTTGTGGCTATACATAAATATGACCTTCCAATTAGGAATAAAAAATAACTAGAAAGGAGAGTAGTTTTGTTATTTAATAGTATATCATAGAAAAAAAATTGTAATCAACATAGTAAGGATAAAAAAGTTAGTTTATAAAAGAAAAAATATTTGGTCTATATGTAAGGAAAAGCTTGATTTTCCATCCACCTGACACATTCAATAATTTGATAAAGTTTGAAATTGGAAATGTACACCTTCGGTCCATAATTTGCAAGTTTTTTTATTCGTCGTTTTCCTCTATTATCAGCTATTGCTTTTGTTTTATCTACCTAGCTACCATACAAGTATGGTATTAAGAAACTATTTTGGTGCCATTTGTGGTATCAAGCCACCATTTCCATGCCATTTGTGTTGTCAAGCAACCATTTATATGCCATTTGTGTTATTAAGCATCCATTTCCTACCTAAACTATTTTGGTTTGAGTAAGGTGCGTTGTTAAGTTTTTTAAAGATTCATATAAATGTGTAAGAATTCGAAGGGGTTAATGTTACTATGAGAAATGAGAATCATAGGTTTAAATACTTGTTTATGATTAACAAGATTTCAACTTGGCTAGTATATTTTAGAGTGAAAGTTGGCTTACTGACGAGAGAAGAAGAGCTTGAAAAGAAGAACAAATAAGAAGATCTAATGCCCCTATTCCAACACTGAATTCCATGTTGGCACCCATTCATTTGGTGTATAGTATATTTTGGTATGTTATGATACTTATAGAAGTGTCATGGAGATGAGTGCTAAAATAGAGAACAAGAAGAGTTGCTTGGATGGGACGAGCTTATACATTAGGGCAAAGGACATTGAGATAGAGATGATACCTAGAGTAGGAATGAAGTTTGAAAGTTCGGAAATGGTTTTTGATTTGTACCAAAAATATGTAAGGTGCCACAATGTTATAGCTATTATAAGGTAAGGAAAGAAAGATGAGAGTGGAGAATTTAAGAGTAGAATATCTTAGTCTTATATATTTTGATCGCATAAATAATGAGGTTTAAATATAGTGACACCTAAAATTAGCATAATAATTAGATGCAATACTTGAGTATGTTTTTGTTTGGGTGAATGTATTTAGAGTATAATCAAGTTTCAAGATGTGCACAACCATGAACTAATTACATATAATATAAGGTTTATAAGGAACCATTGGTTTACGGATAGTTAATTTAGATATAGGTTGAAAATAAATAAAAGTTATGGAATTAGGTTATGCACAAACGTACTACCAATTGTTAAAGTTACGGGTGGGCATGAGAACATGACATTTTTATAGAAGAACTATATTAATAATACATATATGTTAAGAAGAGCGAGGTTAGGACAAGGAGATGAAGAAGTTGTTTATAAGATTTTTATTAGAAGGAAGGCGAAGTATAGTAGATTTTTCTACAAATTTGACTATGATAAGGAAGGAAATCTAAGGAATTTTTTAAAGCCAATGCAAGGAGTTGATAGCATTTATTGAATTTGGTGATATTATGATGTCTTATACCACTTATCTCATCAATGAACACAAAATTTTATTTTCTCAATTTATCAGTGTAATCCATCACGGAAATTTTATATTACTTGGTTGTGAACTCATAAGAATGAGATCATTAATAGTTTTCATTAGCTTTTATGTACATAGTTGAGGTATATGAATAAGAAGCCATCTGGTGGTATACTTATAAACGGGTACTAGATTATTGGTAATGTCATTAAGGTGGTATTTGCTATTGTAAGATATATATTGTGATTATGGCATATACTAAAGAAATTACTTTAGAAATTTAGTGGATATAAGAGATTTAAGAAGTTGAAAGATACATTTATGGTTGTTATATATGATAACAATAATAGTGAATAATTTTTCACAAAATGTAATGAAATGATTATAGAGTTTAACTTGAGAAATAATTCATATGTTAAGTTTCTTTTTTATGATCATATGAGGTGGGATCCAATATATGTTAGGGGAAACTTTTAGTAGGAATGTCGATGACATAAAAGAGTGAGATGAAGAGTGCTTACTCTGAAGGCTATATGCATGTTCGTAGCATATTAAGGCATTTAACAATATGTGGAAGTAATAAGGGAAAAGAGTAAGTGATAAATGGAGTTTGATTACTTATATATAGGGTGTAATGTATCATTGGTGACGTAATTTGATATTGAGAAGGAATTTTGGAAGGCATATTATTATTAAAAAACAAATAACAGGTTTAATGTATTATGAGGTGAGAAAAAGTTGGATTGAAGGAAATAGAAAGTTATACACGTTAGAGGAGATGAATGAGTGGTGTGATGTTGTCAACTTGTACATAGTTACATTAAGCAAGTCACTCAACTAGCCAAGTGCAGTAGATTATTGTTTGAATTTAAGGGAACTGTGTTTCTATGCACATTTAAATTTTTTATTTTACGAAATTAGTGGGTATGTTGATGTTTAATTTCTTAAAGAACTTTAAGAATTTATTGAATCCATCTTCCTTAGTCATTGTTTTAATCCCTTTGAGATTATGGAATTAGCAAGACATAAGGCTTCATTTCTTTTTCACTAGTGCTAACTAAGGATGGAAAGTTTAGGTAATTCCTTCACCCCAGATTATATGTGTTAGAGAAAGGTTTTTGACATCTTGCTTGTTTTTGTTCATACGTAGCCAAGTAGTTAGTTTCATCATTATATTTGAAGGGTGGCTCATCATTTATGCACATAAGGGTTGGGTGTCTATACATGCCACATTGGCAATACACCTCCTTTTTGCTCATGTCAAGATTTAAAATCATCTTCATCTTGTTTAATAGATTTCCAATTTGCATTGCTAGGTCAAAAGATACTTGCACCTTATGAAAGGATGCCTCAGATTTCCCTCTTATAACTTCAGTTGACAGATTTCTTCCTAAGTTCTTTATGATCTCCTTCACCTCTTTGACAATCTTTATATAGATAGTTCCTTAAGTGGTAGTGTCCACCAAAGTTTGACCTGTTGATGTTATGCTATAATAGAATAATTACATCAAAAATTTCAAGGAGTAACAATGATCAGGGCACTAAGTAGAGACATATATCACTCTCAACCTTCATGAAACGCTTCCCCTTCCTTCTATGTAAAGCTTTGTATTTGCATCTTTAACTTAATGATCATGTGTGGTGGAACAAACCTTAACATAAATGTGTCATAAATATGGTCCCAATCCTCAAAAAGTAATCCTCTATTAAGATTGAACATGTCTTTGCTTTATCTCTTATGCAGTATAAGAAGCACCTCATCACAAACTAGTCTTCTATATAATACCATTAAATGAAATGTTTGGAACATTGAATAAAACTCCTTGATGAATTGTGATCTTATCTTCACTACGTGATACCTCAAAGGACAGGAGAAAGTGTAGATGTACTTGATTAAGTTCGTAGTTCCTTACCATTTGACTTAGTTTAATATATAAGGGACTTGCTTTAATTACTGGTAATTAGATGTACCGTATACGTATCCTTTGTGGCTGCTACTATTTTTTGATATCTAAGTTATCTTCATATGCAACCATTTCTTCCCTCCATATCACTTAGTTCTTTTTATATGTTCCTTTAATTTTAGGATCAAATTGAACTAAGGAATCTAAAATGTCACTCTTAAATCTCCTACCTTGTATTAAATACTTGAGATAAATAAAATAAAAATGAAAAATAAGATTAACAAAAGATAGTAATAATTCTCTAAAAAAGACACCAAAAACTTGTCTTCTATTATTTCTATTTTACAAGTCCATAAAGTCAATCATAGATAGCTAAATAAAATTGGAATGATTCCAGAATATCAATCTCATAAAGAACTCGTACTAATCCTAATAATTTTAGTTATACAAGAAAACTAAATAAAGCTAGAGAATTGATTTAAGAGATAATTAAACTTATAACTAACTATAAAAAGAAAATAAACTAATGAAATAAATCAAATAACAAACATTTGGGATTTAGGGTGCACTTAGATAGATATTCAATTATCATACACAATTGATTATTTAAGTTAAAATAACAATTAACCTAATGTATCTATGTGAATTGATATAGCTAACTATATTACTTCCACTTATGATATGCAATTTTACCTAATCAAACTTATTAGACATGGTTAATCTATATAGTTATAACTATAGTATATGATATTGTCTAGCGCTAAAGTGTTTATTCTCCTAATGAATAGATCATACTTCACCTATCAGCCCTTCATACGATCCCTAAGATTTAATCTATAGTGACCAATTAAAATCAAAGAGAATAAAATCAACCAATCAAATAATTAAAACATGTATAAATAATTGAATGAATCCTTAATCTCTAACCTTAACTAAAGTTTCTAGCTACTAAGCATAACAAAAAACATAAACAAACAAATCTCACCACATAAGAAAAGAATAAGAAAGATGTTGATGCTTCTCCATTCCTTACCCCAAATCTTCCTTTAATGAAAATAACACAAGAACTCACAAAATTCCTTAAAAAATCTCTCAAATATGGCTAAGCTCTAGCTACCACATCCCCAAAGTCCCTTAGGGTTGGCTATAAATCTTAGGGAATTTAATTGAAGTCTAAGTCTAATAAAAGACTACTAAAAATCTAAAAGAAGTCTCCTAGATTAGTTCTAATAAAAATATTAATAGCTATAATCACAAAAATAGAGTTTTAGATGACATAAACTTGAAGAATTCCAAAATCTTGTAATTTATCTTTGATAATTGACACTTGTTACACTACTAAGATTTCCATCAGTCTAGTTTTACTTTTTGACTCTTTTTTTATCGTTATGTAGCCAATGGCTAACATGCTTCATAATTGACACCAATTTTAAACTATTTCTCTCTGTAAATTAAAGATGGTTCTAGACAAGTTTTACTTCAGGTATGATGATCTAGTACTGTATCTCATCTCCTTAAACCTTGTTAAAGATAGGAGTCTATTTTAGTTTCAAGTCTAATGCCTATTATGCTTAACTCCTCTAACTACTCCACTTTTCAACATCTTGGGGTTAGAATTAGCTCCAAAAGTCTTTTACAAAGTTTTTTTTTTCATCTTTTATCTTCTAAATGGCTCTAAAATATTATTAGTTGGAAAAAATGGAGAAATTTACACTAAATCTTGTGTTTATTCTTTAAATATATCACCTAGAAGAAAATGAACTAATAATAAAAAACATAATAAAATAAATATAAAAGATATCATAAAGGTGCCAAATATTAAGTAAATAGACCTTAAATAATATGTAAAATATTGAACTATCAATGTTTTATATAGTTTTTATGTCATTCTCCTATAATTAGTACATTATCTTGCAGGTGATGATTTTACGGAGGAAAAAAGAATTTGAGTGCAACATTCTCCACTGTTGTCTACTAGAGAAGATTTTAGAGTCATTTAAAAAATAAAAAAAGAAGATAACTCTATAGAATACATAAGAAGTCAAATATAGCTTTCAGATGTTGAAAAAGTGGTGAATTTGGTTGAATAAGCACTAAATTTGTATAAAGACAATCACTTAAATTTTATAAAGATTTGGGAAATTAATAAATATAATAAGATCAGTATTGGAGTTAATCTTAGACTAATACTAGAATCATCACTATTTTATGAATAAAATATAAAATAAAAATGGTTTTGGTTATAACTTGGTGTCAGGCGTCAATTATATACAGCTTTACAATGACTAAAAGTTCTAGAATAAATTTGTCTAACGTTGATTCTCCTACATAATTTATAAGGACTTGTTACTTAACAGGTTCAAGCCTTCTGGGACTTTACTTTTGTAACCATAAGTATAAATACTTGTATTAGGTTTAAATTAGGGGACTTGTGGAAAGTGTTTGACAACCACCTTTTTTGTTCTTATAGTTTTAGTCTTTCTTAACATTGTAGGGAGTAATCAAAGTAAGATTGGAGGAGCCAATGACAACATCTTTCAATCCTTACTTCTACTCGCTCTTTTATGCTGAGATTTGTTTGTTTATGTTATGTTTCATTATGTTTAGTGGCTAGGAAGTATTTAGGGTTAAAGATGTAGCTTATAAAGGATGTTCTAACTGTTAACGTATAAGTAGATTATTTGTTTGTTGAATTTATTATCATTGTTATTAATTGTTGAGTTTATGTTTAGACATTAAGGATTATAGGATGGACTAAGAGTTGAAATGTAATATGTGTAATAAGCAAATAAACACTTCAGTGCTATAAAAAAAAAGTATCCTAGACTTTAATGATAACTACATAGATTAACTACGCTTAATCAATTTGATTAGGCTGAAATGTGCATCAAGAGATGGTGGTTAACCAATTAGATATATGTGTGTGCTTTGAGAGAAGGAATAGATATTATAGGTTAAAATTGTATAATAATTGGAATTCCTTATAAGTGAACCCTAAAGCCCTAATTTTTAAATTATTGATTTCTTTCATCTAGTTTATTTATATTATTATTGTTAGGTTAGTGAATTAATTATCCTCCATAATCTTTTGTTTCTCTATTTTCATTGTTTTAATAGGATTATTAAATAGAATGATATAGTTTCTTATAGGATTCGATACTATAGAACTATTCTAGTTTAATTACTTATTACAGTTGAGTTTTTTCACTTTTTAATTTGATCAATCAATGGTGTGTTTTATACTCTACCATGGTATTGTCATATTAAAGTGAAGGAATTTCTTATATTTTATGAGATGGTATTTTTTAATAGCAATGGAATTGATACTATAGAGTTATGGTATTATATGTATTGAGGCATGACAATTTTTATATTGAGGCATAATATTGTCAATTTTACAGTTCCTCATTTTAGTATAATAATTTCATGTGTGAAATTATTATGCTAATGGATTTTTCCTATTTGGGGTAATTTATGAATATGACAAATCTTTTTGTTAAAACTATCTAACTTAGCAAATATAATGTCTAGCATGACGATGTTATTTCCACGTTCAATATTCGTAAACAGGTTGGAAAATTGCACTTATATGCTCAAACACACAATCGTGTGATTAATCTATGATTGACCAGATGACCACGTGATTTCCTATGTTTATTATTACATAACTGATAATATGGTCATGTTAATGGTCGTGTTTGGCTTTAGATTACGGTTTCAAACAAGGGTATACTATTTAATTTTTAAAATCTTCTTCCCATCTTTTTCTGCTGAAAATTCAAATGTGTTTTTAAGTTACTTCTTGTTCATGAATTATATGATTTATTTATATGTATATGTTTATTAATTTTTTAGTTAAATTTATTTAACTTGGAACTAATAATGGACTAAGGCAAAAAATAATACTTTTCAAATGGTATTATTAGAAAGGATTTATATTAAAATTTGGTTTAAGTAATGGTATGCATTTAATTTAATCATAGTATTTCTTGTACTTAGGTTGGTTAACCTTGTCTCTGGTCACTCTAAAATGGGAGACTTTTATGCTAGTAATGTATCAAAGATGGATCTTGAAAGAACATAAAACAAAATATAAAATTAGGACATTCAAAAATGAGACAATAGGGAGAAGAGAAGGCATTACAGAGTGAAAAATAGCCATATACATATTGAAGGAAACAATTCGAGGCAAAATATTATTTTTAAAAAGTGATTTTTGACAATGGAAAATGCTTGTTTAAAAATTGATGTGTATCAAAGAGGTGGAAAACGGAGAAGAAAAAAATAATTTTTTTTGGATAATTAGAAACAATAGTGAAGGGGAAGAAGAGAAGGAAAAATTAATCAAAGCAAATTTGGGACGATCAAAAGCACCAGTTTGAGTGATGAAGAGAAGAAGAAAAATAAGTAACTCTAATTTAGGACAGTTTCAAACACTAAAGGAAAGGTAGAAGAGAAAGGTATTACTAGGGGTTTATACCATGAGAAAAATGTTAAAATGAACTTAATAGTGCAGTTACTAAGTATTCAATTAATCTTATCAATTAAAACAAAGATGGTCATACATAACGTGAGTAGCATTCTAGCTGATGTTGTTGTACATTCTTTGGTTATCAGGTTGATAAATTTATTTTTAAAAAATTAGGTTGACATCTATATACGGTTATAATGACATTTCCAAAAAATTTTACCTATAAGAAATTATTCCAAAGCCTTGTGTATTTTCATCTTTAATTTTCAAGAGTTTATTTTGTGAGATTTTGTCTATTTGTGCTTAAACAAATGTAATGTTGGTATTTTTTCATTAAGAAAAATTCATACAATATCCATTAACATTATTGGATGTAGAAGAAATTTAAACATATGGATTGATTTTCTCTTTAGAGAATCAAAAGAGATATTTCTATTTTATTAGGTAAGTTTAACTACAAAGTTAGTATTATCCTTTTATTTTGTAATCATCTTGTTGGAATATGAATTCCACTATATAAACTACATTCAATTTTTTGTTATTCCATTGGAGTTCTTTATGAAATCAGTGGGATATACTAATAAATGTTAGATCATACAACTATTATAGATTTATAAACTTGTCTTCAAATGTATTTAGAGAGATTAGCTAAGGCACCCAATATGCTTAATTATGTTAATTTGAATCTTTACGGTCAACCACCCATTACATAAACAAACCACTTTTGGAGTTTTTATTACACGGCTATAAGGGATTGGTATTGTCATCCCTAAGATATCCTCATTCCTGTAACTTTGAGACTAAATTTTCACCTAGCAAGATATCCCCATTCCTTACCTGATCATTTTAAAAGTAGTCTAGCTTGTATAATCTCTAAATTTGAATCCATAATATAAATGAAAATATTGCATTTGTTGTTTAATTTTTATGTATAATGCAAACAATATGAAATAGTTTGAAAGCAGACATTACTTAATTAAATGATCTTCCTATGTACAATTATAGCAATAAAAGAAACTACAATAAAGGACAAAATAAACTTCACTAAAATATTTTAAAGTGGTACTTTTATGCTCTCTTTATTGTGTTTTTCCTTTGAATATGGAAAGCTAAAAGGCAAGGGTAGCAGCTGATATCCAAATGGACAAAATAACCACTCATGACCTCTTGCATCAAATTTAATTAGTCACCTTGACCATTCTAGAGTTCTTAAATCTTTATTATTATTTTTTCATATCTTCTAGAACTTCTAGAGGATCTTACATTACTCACTTTGTATATTCTCCAAAATTTATTACATAGCTAAGAGACTAATATTCTCATTAGTTAATGCCTCTGCTCATAATGCTGAGCACATATCACTGGTTAGCCCAAAGTCTTACCCATCTCATCTTCTATCCTTTCCTCATCACCATCAACCTTAAAATCTTTAAAACCAATTAAAACATACTCTACCCTAATGATCTTCACTAATCATATGTGTCGCAGAACTTCAATGTCAAGGTCAATGAATTGTGCATAAGGTTTTCATATGAGGAAGCTTATCAAGTAGTCATAAGTGCCTTGCTACGTCCATGATGTATGACCCTTAATATATTTCCCATTTTTTTCTTAATGTCATCATATCTAAATAACTAATAAATAGAATTATAAGTTATAATGGTGATGTTTAAATAAACACCATAAGTAGAACAAATCATGTTGAGTAACAACTCGATACTCCCCCTTCTCCTAGAAATAGTACGGGTAATCATATGATAGAAAATACTAGGGTTTGTGATTTTATATGTGAACTCTTTATTTTTATGAGATTGTAGTTGCATGTTCCATGTGATATTTCATACCAAAAATCAATAGTTGTATATATGTTTTAAAAGGAAGACAATTATAGAAAAGTAGTATGAAAATGTTTCCAAAATTTGTAAAACTTACAAATGACATAAAATAATGAAATTGACACCGAGAAACCATACCATACATCTTAAATCTAATTCCATTTCGGTTATCCCAGCCATCATCTATTTTAAGTTTGAATGTTAACAAAAATTCTAGGGCTAGTTAAGTAAATGCATCTTTATATATGTCTAAAAATTTGGTCTACCCTGCATTCTCAACCATGTTATCCAATTTCATAGCCAAACAAATTTATACCAAAAAAAAAAACAACCAGACAAGCTCTTCAAGTTTCAAACCTTTACGTATGAGGACTTGATACAGTTTTAGATAACTTTTATTGTTAAAACATAACATAGGATGTTTATTAACATCTAGTAGTTGGTCTTTACCATTTAAATCTCCCTTCTTTTTTCCAAAACCCTAAATATTATTGGAGGATGGTCTCTTACTCTTATTTACAAAAAGATTTACATCTACAATCCAAATGAATTGACATTAATAAGTCCTAAATCTAAAAGTTCCTAATTGGGTGAAACCTAATCTTATGTGCTAAATGTTAAGGTTTAAATTTAATGTATGATATGGTCATAAAAATTGGTGTATTGTAAAATGCATCTCTGTGAGACATCATGTTAATTTAAATAAGTTATTTTATTTTTAAATTTAAATTGTACTTCTTTTACATGCTTATGGTATGGGATATACTAAGTATATGCATAATTTGTATTGAAGTTTGGTATCAATGTACTCATTCATGGTATTTTTATATTAAGGCTCAAGTGTTACTTTTTTTAAAAGTATGATGGTATTTTATGTACAACTTGTGATATTGAATATTTGATCTAACTAAATTTACAAGCATTGTGAGTCAATTGTAGAAAGTTAATAAAAGTGGAGTATTTCCTAATAATGATCCTATAAGAACTATATTATTATGTTGGCCTTCACTTAAATAAGTGATTGTATTTTTAAAATTATGATGATGTTTTGTTTACATAATTATAATATTGGATGTATTGAGTACTGGTATAATTTGCACTGAAGCTTGACATTCATTATACTCATTCATGGCATTTTCATATTAAATTTTAAATGCTACTTATTTTTAAAATTATGATAGTATTTTTTGTACAAAGTTATGATATTATATATATGATCTAACTAAATCTGGAAGCGTAAAAAATCAACTATAAAAAGTTATTAAAAATGGATTAATCCAAACTATCAATCCCACAAAAACTATATTATTATGTCAATTAATCATAATCAAACAATAACACTAAAATAAACAATATTTATGAAAATTAATTAAATTACCAAACTAATCAACATAAGATAAATGGCCTATCAAAGTGAAATCAAGAATATAAAATGTTATGGTTTCAGTGTTTACTCATGTGGAATTCCAATTATTTTGTAAGATTTATTATCATAGTTAATGTAACGATTAACCTAATGTATATATGTCCTCTCTTGAGGCGCACGTCTATTTATAATTAGGTAATTACGGCATCTCAATGCATAACTCAACCTAATCAAACTCATCAAGCATACTTAATCTTTTTCGTTATAACAATAGTCTAAGATATTTATGTTCTCTAGATCTTAGTTGTTTATTCTCTTAGTTTATAGGTTTTACTTTACCTCTTAGTCCTTTATGCAGTCCCTAACATTAAATCTATCATGGGTAGACATTAACTCAACAACTAATAACAAATAGAATAAATTCAACTAAACAAAGAACCAATCATACTTTAATAATTAAAGAATTTATCACAAGGTATGTCCCTAACCTTAAATACATTTTGACTACTAAACCTAACCAAAACAAAATTAAAACAAGGCAATCTTAACATAAGAAGAAAGAAAGGGAAGGAAGGAACAAGTAAAAGAGTTTTCATAGTCTCCACCAAACCTAACCAAAGCAAAATTAAAACGAGGCAATCTTAACATAAAAAGAAATAAAAGGAAGGAAGAAGTAGTAGCGTTTTCATATTCTCCTCCAATGTTACTCCAAAATCTTTCATTGATGCAAAGAAATCATAAAACTAAAAGCTTAGTAATAAAGTAGGTTTCCATCGACCTCCAAAGTTCCCTAAAAAGAACCATAATAAAAGTATTTATAAGCTAAAGTCACATAAAAGTTTTATAATTAGGTGATTAAACTTGTAATTATACATGTCTTTAAAGTGTTTAGTACAAGAATCGGTGCCTATTACACTTTGAAACTAACATTAGTTTTGTTTTAAAATATTTTGAGTTTAAAGTTGAAGATTTTGGTTTCAGTTCCATTTTATGTCTAGCAATTTTTTTCTAGATAAAAATATGACCAACAACAGTAAAAAAGATTCCATATTGGTCTCGTATTTGATCTTTACTCTTATTTTCCCTAAATTTTTGAAACTTTTGAGTTGCAATCAATCTTTGATATCTTCTACAAAGTTGTTTCCCTTCGAGTTGTATTTCAAATGACTCCAATATCACCTTAATCAGAAAACTAAGGAGAAAGTTATGTTTAAATTCATGTTTTTGCCTCAAAATCATCACCTACATGACAGTGAACCAAACATAGGAAAAAATCATATAATTCCATATAAATACGATATGAAAATGCCTAATCAATAATTAATTAGCCCTTATAAACATGCAAATACGGAGCTATCAATATATTGTGTGATGATATAATTTGCATTGAGGTACGGTATTATATACACTCAACCACAATATTTTCAAATTAAAGTTTAGGCATTGATTTTAATGATTGATGGAATTGTTACCATATTTGTGGTATTTAATGTAATAAGTATTAGTATAATTTGCATTATTGTATGGTATTCTTTATAATCAGCCATTGCATTTTTCATGTTAAATTTTAGGTGTTACTTATTTGTAATGAGAGATGTTATTTTTTGTACATGCTTATAGTATCAGATGTACTGAGTACTGATATAATTTGTACAAAGATATTGAATTCTTTGTACTAATACATAATGTTCCTATGTTAAATTTTAGGTGTCACTTATTTTTAATAAGTGATGATATCTTTTGTAAATAGGTATGATATTGAATTAGTGCTGGCCCTAGTCAGGGCACCTGCCCAGGGCCCACTCTCACTAAGGGCCCATCTTCAATGCATTTCAGAAGCACTTATTATTTAGAAGGGTAGTAAATCCTTGGTTTTCAAAGAAGAAAAAGTTAATGTTAACTAATAAATAACTTCCTTT
>JAOSBL010165170.1:0-11309 GCA_027568915.1 Erythroxylum roraimae
GCTCATATGCCACAAGCGGGCAGCCGGGAGAAGGCTCTTGTCTACGTGCACGTGACGAACGAAATGGTTCCTCTCTCACCCAAACAAAAGCACATATTCATTTTATTATATGCTCATAGTTTCATGATTTTTCCTTCTTTTCATTTAATGTTATAACCTCTTTCAAGGTATAACATAATCACAATGAATCATGCATTTCCAATCAAGTCCCAACAATTCAATTTTAAGCAAATCCATTTCTAGAAATTAACATACACACACATAGGCAAGAATTTGCCTAATCACACCATAACTATAAATAAATTACCCACCTAATTTCGTTGAAAATCCAAGCTCAAGATTGCCTCCCCTCTTGCTCTTGAGTAAGGTTTTCTCGATTCCCTTCAAATAAACCAATTCCTATTCAATCCAAAATTCAAATGAAAATTCATAAAACTTCAAAAAAATAATAAAATGTTAAAATTGAACTTTAACCTAACCTACCCATAGTTCATTTAAGCTAGAAAAACCAAAACCCTAACTTAGAAATCCAAACATCATGATAGTTTCATCTTTCTCTTCTTTTCTCCTTCATTCCTAACACAAACCCTAGTCTCTATTTAATCCATTTTTGACCCTAGCAAGAAGAAAGATGAAGACTTACCTCTAACAAGTTGATTTCCTCTTCTTTTTCTTCTTTTTTCTTCTTCCTTCCAAGCTTCCCATGATTTTCCTTTTTCTCTTCTCTTCTTTACGTTTTTTTTCCTTCTCTCTTTTGCTTCTCACAAAACTTCTCTCTTCTTTCTCACTTATTCAAGACACATTTTTAGGTTGTCTTCCCATTTTGCCCTTCACTTACTTAGCTTTTCCAATTTTACCCTCCTTCATTCATTTCCTTTACTAACTCCTTAACTCTCCTAACACCATACCATACTCTAATTTAATCCTCATCTTTCTATCCAAAATTCTAATTTCAACTCATGCCCAATAAATTAACGGGCTCAAATCCAAAAATAAATAATAATTAATCGAACAAATAATAGATAATTTAGAAAAATTTGGGGTCCAACAATAAATGTGACATTTGGCAGCTTATGGAGGGGATAAGTAGCTTACATGCTTAGTGACATATGCCATTGTGATATGAAGACACCTAGCACTTGATGAGTCAAGCTATTGCAAGAGTAAATTTTGTTGTGTTCATTCTTCTCCCTTCCATTACTCTCACCACTGAAAGCTTGCTTCTATCTCCCAGCCCTATGTTTTGCTTAAGCTTTGTTAAATTACCACACCAAATACATGCTTTTACCCTTCATAAGATAGCTAAAGAACTAGAATATTGTTTTCTTTGCTATTGTCTTTTATCCTAGCTAAAAACCATCCAATTTACACCTTAAATTTGAGATGATCTTACATGTAGAGAGAGCTAAGTTAGACTTGATGAATTGAGTTGGAATTGGAGCTAACTAAGTAAGTACATTATTGTTCTTTGCGGCATGTAGTAATAGAACTTGATGATGAGTGAATTGATATAGATTATATGTTGTGTTAATGATGAATTGAGTGCCAGAAAATGATGCTTGTATGATAGTTGTTGTTTTGGTTTTTGATGCATGAAAGACCATAGTTTATGAGCTGGCAATTGAATTATTTTGAGTTAGAATTAATGATGAAGTTGATGAGGAATTGAAGTATAATTAAGGTATAACTGAGGTACAATTAATGGACTATTAAAAAGGTGTTAGAATTTGGAAAGAATTGAAGGAAAAGGGATGGTGCACCTTCAGTTCACCAATCCCACGACCGTGGACAGCTGCATAGCTCCTTCCCACAATTGTGGGAAATGCTTTGAAATAAAAAGGTTTGGTTTTGTGTAATTTTTGGTCCATATGAGGATAAGACACTTCACTCTGGTGCATTTGGACTTGATTGGGGCTTGAAATGAACCTAGTTTGATGTGGGATTAATTGGTTAAAGGTTTGATAAGTTTAGGTTGCTAAATGATGTTATAACTTAAGGAATGAATTGTTTAATATCAATGTACCTAAATTTAGAATTTATAAGTTATTAAAGGAATGAAGGTGTTCTTATGAATATAAATGTGATCCAAAGAATATGAGTAATATGAATTAGATATGAATGAATGAGAATTGAAAAATTGTGTGAATATAAAGTATTGGAAAAGGATTGGTGAATGTTTGAGTGATGAATTGATAGTAATCAAACTTACTTAAGGTCTAAACCTAAATTGCAAACTAGATGTGTACAAGCTATGATGTATGAATGATCAAGACTTGTGAATAAGAACACATAGACGAGGAAAGTCAATTGAACATGCATTGAACATGACATATATAAACATGTGTATGGTTGAATAATCATATGATTGATCAACTTATTAATGTGTCAAATATGTGTGTATTGCACAAAGATAGATGCATAAGTTGATCGCTAACATCCAGACATTGCCGGGTCATCAAGGCAATAGCTTATTTAGAGCATACTGTGAGTTAACCTAGATGTATAATTCAATTATATGTGCTTCTATATGATTTGTATGCTGAATATGAAATGTGTAAATAATTGTATGTGAAATATTGGTATGACTATGAAACATGAGAATAATTGAATGTGAAATGTCGGAATGAATATGAAATGTGGAAACAATTGAATGTGAATTGCTGGAATTAAATATGATGAATATGACACATATGATAGGAGCACATAGGAATGAAAGGTAATGAAATATGGCATATGGTACGATGAATTGCATTGAAATGCATGATCAGATAAAGGAGTTGTAACTAGAGTAACCAATGTGATAAAGAGTTTTAAGCTCATAAATGTGCACAAAGAGCCACATGCTCAGTTATCAATGAGCCCGATATCTATAATGGGTATGGGACAGTATATGAAATGAGCCCAGCATCCACAAGGGATATAGGACAGCAAATAGGCGCTCAGTTACAACAAAGTAAAATTTATGGTACATCAAGGTGGCAGGTGGATGATGGGAGAAGGAAAAAGATATCGAATAAAATCCTTTGATACTTTCCTATTAAACCACGACTACAAAGACTTGTTATGTCAAAAAAAAATGATGGATATGAGGTGGCATAAAGAGAAACGCATTGATAATAACATTATGCATCATCCAGTAGACTCAATGGCATGGAAAGAATTTGATAGAAAGTTCCCATGGTTTGAACAGGATTGTCGTAATGTTCGACTTGAATTGGCCTCAAATGGATTTAATCCTTTCTATAATATGAGTACTTCATACAACATGTTGCTAATAGTTCTAGTGCCATACAATTTACCTCCATGGAAATATGTGAAAGAGCCTTTTATGTTATTGTCTTTGCTTATTCCAGGTCCTACTACTCCTGGTAAGGATATCGATGTCTACTTGTAACCATTAATTGATGACTTAAACGATCTATAGGAATTTGGAATACAAACTTTTGATGTTGTTCAAAGTGAAACATTTAAAATGCATGCCGTTGTTTTGTGAACTGTAAATGATTTCCCAGCTTATGGGAATTTGTCTAGATGGAGCATTAAAGGGTGTATGACTTGTCTTGTATGTAATCATCAAACTTATTTAATGAGGCTATGAAGTAAAATATGTTATACGGGCCATCATCGTTATTTGGAACATAGGCATAGATAGTGAAGAAGTAAATTGTTTATTGACAAAGCAGAATTGGGTGAAGCTCTGTTGCAATTGTTTGGTGATGATATTATTTACCAGCTATCACATTTGGGTGACATTACACCTGGGAAACACCCGAGTAATAGAAAGCGAAAGAGAAATGATGTTGAACTCAATGGATAAAAAAAGTATAATTTTCAATTTGTCATATTGGAAGGAATTACTATTAAGGCATAATATTAATGTTATGCATATTGAGAAAAATATTTGTGAGAATATTTTAGGATCTGTGATGGGAATTGATGGTAAATTGGAAGACACAATTAAGGCTAGACTTGACTTGGAAGATATGAATATTAGAAAAAACTTACATTTGAAAAGAAGAGATGATGGCTCATACATTATTCCCCCTACTTATTACAACATGTCAAAAAGGGAGAAACAATCTTTCTATCAGTTTCTCCAATCAGTGAAGTTTCCTGATGGGTATACAAAATATAAGTCATTGTGCGAATGTTAAAAAGAGAAAAATATCAGGGTTGAAAAGCTATGATTGTCATGTACTTTTGCAACGATTACTTCCTGTTAGAATACGTGGATGTTTACCGAAGGATATGTCTGTAACTTTGGGTCAATTAGGAGAGTTTTTCAAGCAATTATGTTGTAAAACACTTAAAGTTGAAGAGCTTGACCAAATGAAAAAAAAGACATAGCTTTGATTCTATGTAAGCTTGAACTAGTATTCCCCCATCATTTTTTGATGTTATGGTTTATTTGGCAATTCACTTACCATATGAAGCAAAACTCTGTGGACCGGTTCAATTTCGATGCATGTTCCTGATTGATAGGTAATTCATATTAACTTTTACTTTTCTCAAAGTTTTTTGTTAGTAAGAATTCCTAATACTTTATATTTTCTTCAGGTTTTTATGCTCTCTTAAGCGTTATGTACGTAATAGGGCTCGACCTGAAGAGTCTATTGCAGAGGCTTATATAGCAAATGAATGCTTGACATGCTTGACATTTAATTCAATGTACTTAAGTGATGTGAAAACAAGATTTAATAGACTAGAACGTAACTTTGATTTTAATGAAGAGGGCGGGTTATCAATTTTCTCCCAAAAAGTTAGGCCACTTATTGTGGGTAAATATGTGGAGTTAACTAAAGATGAATTCCAAATCGTCCATTGGTATATTTTGAACAATTGTAAGAAAGTCGATATATAAATGGAGAATGTATATTCCTTTTAATTCAAACAATCATATTAGAATTTTGTTCACTGAATCTCATTTCCTTACTGTCATTTACTTTTTTAAATAGAGAGCACAAAGAGTCCACTTGGAGCAAAGGGATTATTAATGTTAGAGAAAGACATAGTTTGAGGTTTGTAACATGGTTTAGAAATCGGGTAAGTTATGTATCATCCCACTACCATAAAGTACATACCGGAATACCCTATGGACATTCCATTATGTAACCTATAATAATGGCATGTTAGAGCAATCACATCACTAACTCAATCATGGCATCATCATAAATACATAAATGTCACCAAATTTTAAAATCGAATTCCTTATTTCATGCCATAAAGCCCGAATATACATTGTAGCTTTACAATATTTTCCAAATATGTACGAAGTCAAAACTAAGTACATAACATGCTACATACATGAGGAATTTTACAAAATTTCTAACTAAATCCTTCAGTCTCAGCTAACCGACCTTTGAGTCGTTCTTCTTCACAAAAGTACAAGAATTATGCTTCTTATTGAGTCTCTCTGTCGCTAATGCCCTCTCTTGTTCTTGAAATATCAACATTGCAATTTTGATGAGTTTTGTGAACTCAGTGATGTAACCATCCTCGATGCTTCACTCAATTAATGTCACATATCAATACATTTAAACACATAATTCATATCTTTTCAATTAGCATATAGCATCATATATCCCATTTTTATTCAAATATATGACCACATTATATTTCAGTCAGTCAAACACATGTATAAAGTGTATATGCAAATGCTTGTGAGACTCCCTTTTAATTTTTATGTTGTTATAACTGAGTGCCTAAACTGTCCCGTATCTATTGTGGATATCGGGCTCATTAAGATTGTCCCGTATCCATTGTAGATACCAGGCTTATCGATGTTGTCCCTTATCTGTTGAGGATACAGGGCTCATTAAACAAAACAAGCCTTTGGCTCTTAATCACAATCTGAGCTTAAAGCTCATTTTCGGTGGCTACTCATGTCACAGCTCTCATTATCTGATTATGCATTCATGTAATGAAATGCATCACTCATATTCAATCAATCATTCACAATTGTTATCAGACCTTGGTCTGGCATTTAATAATCATGTTGAGTAAACACATAGTCAATCCAAATTAACATTTAAGGAACACAATCCAATTCACAATCATAAACAATTCAGAACATAATTTAGACAACCAAATAATTAAGTGAGACCGTCTAGGTTACTCACAAATTGCTCCAGAAAGCTATTGTCTTAAAGTCCCAGCAATGTCTGGATGATGGCGCTGTAAATGCTCCTCTATATCATTTAAAACACATTTACATATATCACAATTTTGCACAATTGTATAAGTATTCATTTATGCACATCTATGTATATAAAATATGTAAAATGCATGTTCAATGACAATCCTGAGTATCTTATCATTATTCTTGTCATAATATCATTCATATATTAAAACTCACATAAGTTAATTTGTACTAAGGGTTTGGACCACAATAAAACAATTTGAAACTAATTTCATAACCTAATTGATCATTCCTGATTTTTTTTAAGCATGCTTTCAAGTCCACTTTACATTATCATTCTGACAAGAAAAACGGAGTAATTTGGTAACACTTCCTACTATAAAATTGTTCTCCTATGTCTTAAATTTCTAATGACACCAAGATCATACAATTTGGTTCATTATTCTATAAGTTATGCTCAAAATATTACAAACTGAGTACATTTGAAATTTTGGCTAGTGCATGATCATGCACTCAAAGTTGTTCAACTCATATCTCTCAATTACAATATCAAAAAATTACAAAATTTATACCAATTGAAATCTTAAAGAATAAGATACAACTTTTGTGAAGACAACTTTGTCTGATTCGGCCTACATTAATACAGTTTATTCGATAACAACAGGACAAGATTTCTGTCATGGGTAGTACTATAGCCTAAGCCAAGACTCAATTTCAAGCTAAATTTCAAGACCTTTAAGGATAGAATTAAAATTTAATTTCTATTTAAAAATTGTAACCAAATGTCTCTCAATTTAAATCAATAATCATCTCATTTAGAAATCTATAGATGAAAATATATCCAAAATACCAAAGCATGTTCAGTAAAAATATTCCAGTTATCAAATTCCAGCACACCTCAATATTTTCATCCTAAATTCATCAATCAATCTTTTCTGAATGGATTCAGATGGCCCTAAATTTTGGTGGAGAGACAGAAAAATGTGTTATGAGTTTGTTGGTTCAAAAATCAAGTCATTTAGAGGTCGGAAGAAAAAGTTATAGCCAAAAGAATGAAGGATGTTCGTAAGCACGATTGTGCAATGCGAGACGCTTCCTCATTGTCATGATTGTGCTCATGCACTTGTGTGCACTCCCTCATTTTTCCCCTTGTGCACGATCGTGCACTGTTCATTTTCTTCTCTAGATTCGCGAACTGCAATTTTTCTTCTTCTTTCATTTTTTTCCTAGATTTCGTGCATAAATCATCTTTTCTACTTCCATTTCAGCTCCAATCATTCACAAACATATCCAAAATCCCATATTAAAACCCAAACATCAAAATAGAACATATTCACGCATAATCATCAAATTTTCTGCATTTTTGCATTCTTTTTCTACATTCTTTTCCTCTCCAATCAACACCTTCACTTCATCTTAAACTTATCATTTTAATCCTCTCTATAACACGACCTCACCTAATCCTTTTTCCTTAACTGTATATTCATTTCAGTTCATCTCTAACACACCTAAAGAGAGTCATGTATACAATAACAAAACAGAATATACACAAATCAATTTTTTTTTTACTTCACTAACCCTCATTTAACTCCTTCATCACTTTACTTGTATCACCGAAATTGTTTCTTCCTACACCACTCATGCATGCCCCCATTTACAAACATTAAAACATCATCAAAATGGCATTCACGATACCCATAAAACTTAAAACATAACTTACTTGATTCAGTAAAATTCCAGTAGTGAGAGTGGGCAAAGAAGTTTCGGTGGATGGAGAAAAATGAGATTAAACAGAAACCAAACTCCCTATGGACTGAAATTCTTACTTTGATGTAAGAATCATTAGCCCATTACACAAACATAAGCATCTAGTTGATTTGGTGGTGGATGAATAACGAACAAAGAAAGAGTTTTATGCTTTTGGTGAAGAACAAGAGCTGCAACAATTTCCTTACTAAAAAAACGTGACTACGTGTTTTCAATAATTCACAGCTACATATCACCAATGCATGTAAGCCATTTGTCATATATATATGTTGCCACATGTCACACATCCATTGGTCTCTTATGTCAACATTTTTCCTAGTCCAAACTACCTTAAATTTCCAAAATATCTTAAATATCACCAAAAATTGCTAAATTAATTTTAATACACTCCAATTTAATTTTCAAGACTAATAAATCCACAATTCACATTTATAAATAAATTTTACTCGAAAAATGTCAATGAATGCATGTACAGTCATTTTAATGTGCAAAACTTAATATTCACGTGTATATCTATGCCATATTTTGCACAAGCATGAAATGAACTTTCTAATTTCTCAGTAATTTCTCATATATACTATTCTAGCCTCAAGATGGGTAACGAAATATTACAAGTTACATATTGATTACATATTATGAACATATGACAATTTATATGGTAGAATAACTTCTAATTTCATTTTATCATTCAAATGATACACTTGCATAACCGTAACATGCAAGAAGCGACAACAACATTATATAGTTTGGGCATATGGGCCTCATATTTGTGGGAAAACATATACAGGTTGCATTGCTAATGGGGTGAGATTTCATATACAAGATCAAGATAGTTAACTTAGAAGCCAAAAGTATGGGGTTATTATTGAGGGATGTTATGACGAAGAATTTATTGACTTCTAAGGTGTCATCTCTGAAATAATAGAGTAGAATTACATTAAGGATAAGAATGTTGTTCTATTTAAGTACAAATGGTTTAATCTTACTGACATGAAAGTGAACGGGAGTATTAATAGCATCAATGTTAGTAAAACATGGTATGACAATGATCCTTTTGTCCTTACAAGTCAAGTGAAGCATGTTTTTTACCTAAACGATACTGTATTGGGTAGCAATTGGAAAGTCATTCAAGAGTTTCAATACCAAAATGTCTTCGATTTTAGTGAAAGGGGTAATGGTTAATTCAATGAGGATGCAGATGAAGTTTATCAAGAGATTGGATTGGAGTTCAGTAATGAAGCCATTCGAATAGAAGATGCAAATATATCATCATTCTATAGGAGAGATGTTGATCCGAACATAGTACAGCTAGATGAAGTCCAAGCTAAAATTTTCAATCAAACAGATGAAGACTATAATCAGGATGAATTAAATGATAATGATGATAATTTGGCCAAATATATTCGTTATAAAGAATCTAACCATAATGTAATTAATGATGATGATTTTCAAAATCTTGATCATGATGATTAAATGTAAATAAATTGTTTACATTGTTTGAAATGTTATATTCATAATTGAGTTATGTTGTTGATGTTTTACTTATGTTTATTAAGGAAAAATGAATGCATATTGTTAATGTTTTACTTATGTTTATGCGGAATATTGGTTTTTGATATATGTTTATGCCGAATGTTTAGTTTTGACTTGTGTTTGACTTATATTCATGTGGAATGTTGATGTTTGAGTAAAGATTACGCGTTATGTTGATATTTCATTTATAGATATTCAATATATTGGGACCTGGTAGAAACAAGGGAAAGAGGGTGGCAACCACCACTGGGGCCCCCAAAATTTATAAAAATTATATATATATAAACAAGGGAAAGAGGGTGGCAACCACCACTTGGGCCCCCAAAATTTATAAAAATTAAATTATATATATATATATATATATATAAGGACAGAGTTATTTGGAATCCAGTGGTGCACTGGGCCCCTCAAGATTTAAAAACTTAAATATTTGGGCCCTCCTTACTTAAATTCTTGGCTCCGTCACTGGTGGCAACTATCAAAGATGTTCCTCCCCCACAACTTAGTACTGAGGGATCTTCAGGTATGTTATTGTTAACCACCTATATTTACAGTTATGCTCAAATATATATTTACATGTTTAATGTGTTTTTTCTTATCATTATTCTTTTGTTGACAGGTTCCAATACCGGTATAAGAAAGAAAAAAAAGGTAGAGGTATCACTAAAGGATTTGAGTTGCAACGCATGAATGTTGCAATGAACAACTAGTTGTTTGTGCATGTTGACCCCACGCAACATTGTCATATTGATAAGATCCAATCAACAAAACTGTCCAGTGAGTTGGGAGTCATTGTTAGGAATAAATTGTCATGCCTTCAGCATGCTAGCAGTTGAAGGAAGACAACTTGTTACAGAATGCTTTGGATAAAATTTTGGTAATTTTTAATTCATTTTATTATATGCATTATGGATTTACTTATTTAAAGAGTAAGTTAAATTATACGTGTTGTTCACAGATAAATTTCAATACAGATAAATTCTAGTGTACAAAACTCTCTGCTTTGTGAGCTAGGGGAAGGCCATGAATTGTACGCAGCTTTTCTTTTATATTTTACAAAAAAGCTATTTCTGTAACTTTAACCCATGACCTTCCGGTTACAAAGTTGTAACCTTACTGGTTATTCCAAAATTTGCCCTCATCCTTATCTCGGTAACACCTTGTTAATTTCCAATCTATATTGAAAGCTTAATGTGGATGATGATATTTTTGGTTACAAAGCTTGGCTCTCTTTTAATTTTTTTTAATGCATGAAGACCGATTAATGCCTAGAAAACACTTGAACTATTAAAAATAATAATATTTTGCAAAGTTTTAGTAGAGAATTTAACAGAAATTGCAATTAAAGTCAGGTCGAGTAAAGAATGCCTTTACAGTCAGCAAGAGAGTTTTAACAGTAAAATTCGACTTTCTGCTGCCGCTACTGAGGGCGTATAATTACAAACAAGCAAAATGGAAACATAGCTACGAATATATTAACGAAGTAAGTCGTTATCTTATCGTCATCAAGTTGCAAGAAAGCTGACAACTTCATGGGTTGCAATATCACGACTGAAGAGCAACCACTGGGCCATACTTATATCAAATGGGACATAAAACTTCTTTTCTAACTTTTTCTTCACAACTTTTTTTTTAAAACTTCTTCCTTACTTCTTCCTTTCTCTTTGCCGTGAACAAAACAAAAAGTATTAATATGTCAAATTCTCAATGAAATTTTGATTTTTTGTTTGTTAGTGAATCAAAAGTATTACTATGTCAAATTCTCAATAGAGTTTTGATTTTTGTTAGGGAAAAAAAGTATTAATTGATATAGATAAAGAAAAAAAGAATGAAATAGTTTTTATTCTATTTTTATTCATTATGTCAAATT
>JAOSBL010165238.1:0-11306 GCA_027568915.1 Erythroxylum roraimae
ATTATTGATAATCATAGTAATTAGTATTATAGTACTGAGATATTTTTCTTTTATGACTAGTACTGAATCATTTTCTATTAATAAGAAAACAACCGTGTTATTTTCATACCACTTGTCCTTATACACTCCAACAAATATAAGAAAGTCAAGGTGATATAGGCTAAAATGATTAGGGACTATCATAACTATAATAATAAAGAGATAATTAAGATTGGAGAAGAAAGAAAAGAAATGGAAAGAGAACATTAAACTAAAAGTTAAGAAGCTGAAAAAGAAAAACCTAAGTACAGTGAATAAAATACGCAGTTGTAGGGTATGAGAACTCTTTGGGTACGGATGAACCTATACTATTAATGCCATTTTCCATGCCAAGTAACAACCAAAGTCATATATGAAACATTGTTACAAAATAGATAGGTTTATGGAGGTATATCAAAACTTATATTAGCTAACTAAGGGTCCAACATTCTAGATACAATATGATCAATAAATAGTTAAAGGTCCATATTTTGCGTTTTTTAGAAGCTATGGTAGTTACGATTTAGTATTTTTATGGTATATTTTATATATAATTATATGATATTTTCGTATATTTGGTCATTATCTTGTAGTGATGATTTTAAGAAAGAAACATGAATTTGAGCATAATTTTCTCTATAGTTTTCCGATTGAAGTGATTCTTGAGTCATTTGAAAGCTAACACAAAGTGCTAAAATTTTGTAAAAGATATAAAATGAAGTAAAATCGGAATCGGAATCATCATAATACACTTAAAAAGTTTTAGAAAAATCATAAGTGAGTTAAAAGTGTAATAGGCACTGATTCTAATAACAAGTATCCCAAGGCAATCAAATTTAATGGGATAAATTTAATTTAAATTGCACGAAAACTCATGTCATATGCTCTTTTATAAAAAATTAATATATAGGGTGAATTTATATTCAAAAGCCATCAATTTTTTATGTATTTAATAAAAAATAAAACTTAACATCCATTCTGACAATATTTCCATTCTAATGAATTAAAAGGAAAAGGCATGTGCGTATTATGCCCACTAATACCACAGATTAACCAAAAGGAATTGACATCTAGCTAGAGACCATGATTATGCTCTTCAGAAACTTGAACATTTAATCGGCCACCATAAAAGCAAGAGGAAGGTATTAATTGTATCTTAATTCCAATCTAGAATTGACAGCTAAACAACAGAACGGGTTGTAACAGAATGACATTCTCATATGCCTTGCCCTACCCCGAAAAAGGTTAAGACTATCAAGGCTTAGGGAGGACCAAAAAATTAAGCATGAGGAAAATGAAAGTAAAGGACTGATCATCAAAGTATGTTTTGTTAAAAACAATGAAGAAAAATCTGTGTTGAGCCTTCAAAACCAACGTAATCCAATCAGCTAGAAAACACAACGTGCATCGAAAGAAGCAAGACCAAAATGCCATCAACCAGAGATAATACGTATAATAGAGGAAAGCAAACTAAGCAAAAATGACGTAGCAACGCATAAGAAATCAGTAGCCAAAGATAAGTCCAAAACATAGCACCAAAAGGAAGCAACACGCAGTAGCTCGATAAAATTCAGTAGTAGTATCTGAAGCAGATGCGACGAGGACGGCGAGGACGTGCAGTGGCACGAGAGACAGAGGAGGGTGGCTTCGATAGCGACAGAGATGAGGATGCTGCGACGAGGACGGTGAGGACGCGCAGTGGCACGAGAGACAGAGGAGGGGCACTACAAGAAAAGGACCCCTTCTGCGACATTTTTAAAACGTCGCAGAAGGCAATATAACGTCGCAGAAAACCTTATCCGACGTTTATTAAAATGTCACAAAAAATGTCGCATGCTAATAGATTTTAGGTTAACCAAATGACGTCATTTTAGTTTAATAAAAACGTTGAAGCCGAAGCAAACAATTTATCTCTAAAATTTATTGACGGAATTTACCAACAAAAATGTATTCCATCGGTAAACCCAAAACTCAACGACGTTTTAGTTTAATAAAAGCGTTGATGCCGAAGCAAACAATGACATTTACTTCTAAAATTTATCGACGAAATTTACCGATAGAAATGTATTATGTCGGTAAACCCAAAACTTATTTGTTCCACCAAGTATTCCCGTCTTCTTTACCGATAGGAATTTTCTCCCTTCGCTATATTCTGTCAGAAAATTAACTGGGATAATTTCCCTCCATATTTACCGACGGATATTTGTTCCATCACAAAATAAAATTTTTCCAGACAATTTTACTGACAGAACATGATTTTCCGTCGGTAATATTCTACAGTTTTGTTTCCGTCGGTTATTTTCTATCGCTAATTACTAATTTTTTTGTAGTGTCTTCGGATGCAAGTTAACATTATTGTACTTTATTGTATTTGTACATATGTGTGCCCATATTTTTATTTATTTTTCCGAATTTTTGTATTTATTTCTATTACTAATAGTCAAGATTACTTGTGATCTAAGAGCTTCAGCTTTCGAGTTTCATGAGCCTGTTCGGGCCATGACAAGATGTGTCGAGTTCCAGTTGAGTTGTTTAAAAGGAAATATAGTTAGCAGTGATCTGCTGCAACACTTATGGATATTATGACGTGCATTTTGGCACTACAAGAAAAAGGTTGTTTAGCGACGGAAATTACCGACAGAAAATGTTCATATTCTGTCGGTAAAATAATTGCTTCTACCGGTAATGGTATTGTGTGATGAAACATGATCAGGGCAATGGAACCTAGTTTTGTAAAGACACGACAGTTGAGACAGTCGTTTGATGACTGTAGGGAGTATCTAAAATATATTTCCCTTAAACTTAGCCTTTCCACAGAGGTTAAACGAGTGAGTTGATCAGGGTTACCAGGCAATTGCCATATGTTACAGTCTGATAGAGATAAGATTCATAAAGCAGAGAAGCCTAACAATGGAGGTAATGGTATTGCTTTGGAAAATCTATTAGTTGCTTCTACCGGTAATGGTATTGTGTGATGAAACATGATCAGGACAATGGAAAAGTTTTAAAAGTTGATCTATGTAATGTATTCTACAGTAATGCGGGGGAATCGTCATGGACCGTATAGTTTGCTAAGGGCTCTTCGAAGTTGAATGAACTCTCATTGATTTTGCGGTTAACGGTGCAAACGTAAGCGGATCTTCAGAAGGCACTGCATTCTTGGGCTAATCTATCCACTAAAGAGCCAGATTGGGCTAATTCTTGTAGGTAATGAGTGAGAGTAATTTAGAAACAATGCAGGGTGCAAGGAAAGTGACTGGCGCGAAGGTATATGGGAAGAAGCAGGCGAGGTTTATTGTGGGGTGGTGGTACTGGAGTGTCTCTTGATATCATTTGTCCATCTACTGGGAAGCAATCAGGTCTGACCCGTTTTGGTTCTTTCATTTCACTGATTGCGTCCCTGATTTATGACTCAGCTTCCACATATACGGCATCCAAATTATCTATAGAAAATGAAGATTGTATTTAAACTGCTTGTTGTTTAGTCAGTACATGATTCCGTACCCCTTGAGGACCAATTAAACAATGCAAAGTCACTAAAAAAAGGCCCCAAAAACCCAAGGCTTGGATCGCCATCCAGCTTACTCTTGGCTTGGATATCCTAAACTTGTACATTTTGTCCTTTTCTTCTCTCTGACGTACTGGAAATAAAAGCTGTAGGAGGCCGAGGAACATCATTACTTCTTGATATGCTTAAATTTTCAGGTGCCATATCTGAGAGTGACTTAGACTTGCCCATTCCATTTTTCTTCATCTAATAAAGGAATAGAGAAATGAATCATATAGAATTTCAAAGGTACCTTTTAAGAAAGCATTGTTTTGGGTAAATAAATGAATTCAAGTAGTTTGTTCGAAAAATAAATCATATAAATTTTATTAAACCAAAGATGTGAAGAGTTGCTATTTCATCACTGCACTGTTTTAGTTAAAATCTTCATGCACTAGAATAGAACACGGTTGTGGTGACGAAAAATTTCGTAGCTAAAAGACAATATACTGTCTGCAAATTTTTTTTACGACGGTAAAAAATCATTGAACCAGTGATCACAAAAGCCTAGTAACAAATAATTATCTGCGAAGTTTTTTTTTATTTTTAATTATACTTTCCTATTACCAATATATCTTTTAATTATAATTATTAATAACATTTTTAATTTATGTTATTTTTTAACATGATTTGAATTATAATTAAGTCACATTTTTTAAATTATTTTTGGTAACATTGAATAATAATTAAGTAAAATAAAATAAAAATGTTTCATAATTAAAAATCAAATGTATTTTATAAAAAAAAATGTAATTAAATGTCAATTACAAAAGTTAAGAAAAAAATTTATGGACAAACTAAGACTACTTGGTAACTTCTACTTACATACTTTGACCCAAGTATTTGTTTGATCATCTTTTTAATCTTGGTCAACTCTCTTTCAATAAGTTCTAATTTTTGCTCATTACGTTGTAATTTTTCTTTAGTATGATCTAACTTTTCTTCATTACATTGTAACTGAGCCTTAAGCGACCGGCTCTCCTCTTGAAGCATCGATACATATGCTAGTCGTGATGAAGATGAACCGATTGGCTTAGGGTCATACCCAAGGCCTTTGATATACCCTGATCTTATACCAAGGACGTTGTTGCAAATGTCATCCACATTGGGCGTATTTTCATCTAACGATGATCTCTACAATAACTCTTGCATCTTATCCTACAATTTAAAGCACAAAATCGAGATGTAATTCAAATATTATTAGTTAGTATTACATAAATAAAGAAAATCTAAAATTAAAATTTGTATACTTATGTAATTATTCTGCACTTCTTCAGATGTCCAGTCTTCACCTCCCTTGTAGTGTGTCAGTTTGCATATAATTGAGCCTGACTCTATTCTATGAATTAAAAAAAACATAATAGATTATATTGTATTTACTATATAATAATAACTTCTAAACAAAGAACTTACAAATTCTTGTCATACGACAACAAATGATTTAGACTCGATATTGTGAGGAGTTTTCATCTTTCCTTTGTTAACCTTGTCTTTCTCACACCTTTCCTAAATAAAGAAAAGAAATAGTCATTAAATGCAAAAAAAAAAAAAATAATGGAAGCAAATGTAAAGAGAAAGAAGACAAACCATAACCTTCGCAGAGGCCCAATAATCACACATTTCACTCCAATTTTCCAGAGTCACCCATTCTGGAACATGTCTCCTTGCCACATCATTCGAAGGAAAAGACTTAGTATTTATGAAGTTGACAACAACGACCCTTCGCCCTTTGTTTTAACAGTGAACTTACAAAGCTTAAAACTTCAGGGTTCTTGATATCAAATATATTAAGCTTCATCTTTGAACAACACGTATAAGTTATATTACTCTTTAAATAAATAAAACAAAATTTCATATGATAAAATGAATTGAAAAATTACCAAAACTTTGTCCAAAGCATTTTGTAGCAAGTTGGCTTCCTTTAACTGCCTGGCAAGCTGAACGCAAGGCAATTTATTCCTGACAACGACTCCTAAATCACTGGACAATTTGCTGATTAGATCTTGTCAACAGGATGATGTTTCTTGGGATCAATATGTATAGACAACTTGTTGTTCATTGCAATATTCATGCATTGCAACTCAGAACCTTTAGTGATACCTCTACTTCTTTTTCTTATGCTAGTATTGGAACTTGACAACAAAAGAATAATAATGATAAGGAAAACACATTAAACATATAAATATATATTTGAGCATAACTCTAATAATGGGTGGTTAACAATAATATATACAACACTAGTTGAGATAGATAGAGGTTGTTGCTAACTGGCTTCATCGGTGGATGAAATCAGTGGTTGTTGTTTGATGGGATCTGATCGATTTGGTTGTTGTGGGGGAGGAACATCTTCAGTAGTTGCCACCATCTTTCCCTTATTTCTACCAGGTGTCATTATATTGAATATACATTACGCATAATCTTTACTCAAATATCAACATTCCATAGTAATGTAAGTCAAACATGAACATTTCATAAAAAATAAGTTAAACATCAATGTTTCGCAAAAACGTAAGTCAAATATGAACATTCCACATAAACATAACTCAAACACTAACATTCTGCTGAAACATAACTCAAACACACACTAACATTCTGCATGAAAAAACTGAACCACACACCAACATTTCACATAACATAACTTTAACACCACCTCCGTAATAACATAACTCAAACACACACCAACATTCTGTATAACATAAAACATACACCAACATTCTGCATAACATAACTCAAACACTAACATTCCTCATATATAAGGCAAACATCAACAATCCATATAAACATAAGTAAATGAACAACATTTGCATAAACATAAGTCAAACACCAACATTCTGCGTAGACATAAGTAGAACATCAACAATACGCATTAACTAAGTGAGATATCAACAATATGGATTAACATAACTCAAACATCAACGTAACATTTCAGAGAACATAAACAATTTATTTACCTTCAATCATCATGATCAAGATTTTGAAAATTATCATCATTAATTACATTATCATTGGACTCTTCATCACTAATATATTCGGCCAAAGTATCATCATTGTCATTTAATTCATCCTGAGTATAGTCTTCATCTATTTGTATGATAAGATTGGTTTGGACTTCATCCAGTTGTACTATATTGGGATCAACATCTCTCCTATAGAATGATGATATATCTGCATCTTTTATTCAAATGGCTTCATTATTGAACTCTGATTCAATCTTTTGATATACTTCATCTTCATCCTCTATGAATTGACCATTATCCATTTCACAAAAATTGAAGGGATTTCGGTGTTCAAACTTTTGAACAACCTTCCAATTGCTACCCAATACAATATCGTTGAGGTAGAAAACTTGCTTCACTTGACTTGCAAAGACAAAAGGGTCAATATCATACCTTGTCTTACTAACATTTATGCTAATAATATTGTTGAATCCCGTTTCCAGAATCCAACTCTTGCTCTGATACCAAACATGATGGATCTCGTTTTCGAAACCCAAAACTTGCGAAATCATGATACTGAGCTATGATTTCGCAAGTTTTGGGTTCCGGAAATGGGATCCAACTTGTTTGGTATCAGAGCAAGAGTTGGGTTTCAGAAATGGGATCCAACATGTTAGGTATCAGAGCGCCAGAATTAGGATCTTACATGGGCAACTTTCAGAATATGTGTCAATCGCAAGAGCGATTTTTAAGAGTTCGAGCTAATAGAATTAATGAGAAGAATAATGATCTGTCAGCATGTGAGAAAATGAAAGTTTGAGGATATTTAGAAATAAGAAATATTACGTAGCCCCCGATATGTTAGACATAGATTCAGTAATTGTGATTATGTTAGTGAGTATAGTGATAAAATTTTGTTGTGGATATGTACTTGAATTGATATGGATGTGAAAAGGTTTTCATGAATTGACTGAGAAAGAAATAGAGACATAGGTGGAAATGACAAGATTTAAGGTGTACAAGTAAGGAGGAATTGAAAGGTTGAACTAGGAATTGAAAATGATTGTTTAATTGGTATGATAAGAGTTATGATCCGGTAGAAGATTATGTTAGTGAATTCGATATTAGAATGTTAAGATGGCCATACGTTTATGCTTCTAAATTAATTAAGAATGTACGTATAGAAAGTGAAATGAATGATGGTGATATATGTAGAAGTCATTAAGGTTATGTCAACTAGTTATTAGGAGCACCCAGTTGAGAATGTGGTTACATTGGTGAATAATGTGATTGAGTGCATATAAGATCTATATATAGATATGGTGTAAGAGATAATCTATGATTCCTATAGCTAAAAATCATAAGATGAATCAGAGTAACATGATGGAAGTATGATGTAGTGATTATGCCGAAAAGATAACTACTATGGAGAAAATCATTCGAGAAAGGTAAGTCAATTAGGAAATTGAAAGAAACCAGAGATGTATTGGGGAACCAATTAAAATCGTAGGATATTTGAATAAGAAAGTACATCGAGCGTTTTTGCTGAAATTAATAGTTTGGAAGAAATTATTCGAGTGAAAGAGTTACTTGGGAGACTGCGGAAAACATAAGACCGTATTACCTCCATTCGTTTGATCACTTAGGTAAGAATTTCGAGGACCAAATTCTTTAAGTGGGAGAATTGTTGGACCCCAAACATTTTCTTAGAAATTAGAACTATTAAATGAGAAATTTTTGGCGATTAGTCATGAGTAAGGAACAAATGAATGGAAATTATTGAATTAGAAATGATAGACAAGAGTTAAGTAGTGAATGAGAAATGTGGATAGATTCATGTTTTGCTTTGGTATTTTTGGTGGATAAGAGATTTTGAAATGGGACGAATTAAGGTGAAAGTTAGAAGCAAAATAAAAGAAAAAATGAAGTTGAATATGTGTAGTAAGTTGATGAAGGATATGTATATATGTGTATGTTCTGTTAATGGTGTCCATGATTAATCATGGACTATAATTTCTTTATGGATGATGTTGATTTGAAATGGAGTTGAGAATGAGGAGTAAATGAAGTAGAAAAGGTGATCTTGGTATAAGTTGTGTTAAGGAAAGATCTTGAAACAAAATGGGTAGTTGATCTGGAAAATGTTCACTGAGTATGCTTCAGTCTTTTAGCCACAACTTTTTCTCTAGTTATCTTCTAGAAAGTTGTAGGTCTTTCTTTTATCTTTCCAACGGTATATAGTATGAAATTTTTGGACATTTGAGTTGAAAGTTATGGTCCTTATAAGAGAAGATGTTCAAGAGTATAGACGTCTCGTCTGTGATGACGTCATATCGTCTGTGAAGATGTATCATCTGTGATGACATCATATCGTTTATGATGACGTCATATCGGCTGGTGATCTTGAAGATGTATCTTCTTCTGCTTTCTGCTTCTTCTGCTTTTTGCTTCTTCTGCTTTCTGCTTCTTCTGCTTTCTGCTTCTTCTGAGCTTTTTGCTTCTTCTGCTTTCTGCTTCTTTTGCTTTCTGCTTCTTCTGCTTTTGCTTCTTCTTCTTTTTGCTTCTTCTGCTTTTTGCTTCTTCTGCTTTCTGCTTCTTTTGCTTTCTTGCTTCTTCTGTTTCTGCTTCTTCTGATTTCTGCTTCTTCTACTTTCTGCTTCTTTTATGGTTGACCTTCTATATCTTCTGGTGTCGAAACTTCTCCTATACACTGTTCATTTTACATCTTCTGGTTTACTTTTGACCTTAGCTGATAGAATCTATCTTCAAGGTTTTCACAAAAGTTGTAGATATTGAAGTCCTCTTTCAAATCATCTAAAGAACACCTTAATCAGATATCTATAGGGAAAGTTATGACAATTTTCCCAATTCATCTAACCCTTCATCTGGTTTCATTTGACCCTATAGTCTAGTCCATTGTTGACCCTTCAGACAATAAAATTTGTTTTCTAGTCTTCATGAAAGTTGTAGATCTTGAAGTCTTCTTGCAAATCATCTAAAGAATGACCTTGATCCGACATCTCTAGTGAAAGTTATGCCAATTGTCCTACGACGGGTGCAATATGATTGAGGGCAAAATCATGTTTGATTCTTTCAGCCATAACCTTGTTATCCGACCTGAAAATGAAATGATTCTTAAACCAATAGATTCTTAGCACATTTCTCTATCTCTCCATAGATTTTGATAGCATTTGGTGAAGATTTGAAAAAGAGTGATTGAATCAAAGTAAGGGTATTGGTTGGAAAAGTATGAATGGGATATTTTACTGAACATACTTCGGTATTTTGATGATATCTTGATTGGTAGAGCTCCAAATGAGATGATTTTAGTTTCAAAATAAACTAGAGACATGTATCTACAAATGGTATGAAGAAATAGAAATCTAATTCAGTCTATGAGACTTTCATTTTATGGATGGAATTTGTGCATAGTATACTATTTTAGAATAAGAACAGTCCGAAAATGTTTGGGATACAACTTTCAGATTTCTGAAACAAATGGATTGATTTTGGTGTCATTAGAAACTTAAGACAAGGGGAACATTTTTCTAGAAGAAAGTGTTAAGGTTACAGGAATGTTCAAGGGTATTTTTGGCAAGACACTTAAGTATAAAAGTCTTAAGGTATAAATGGAAGGGCCAATTGGACAATTCTCAATCATTAAAGGCATAATTGGAAGAAGAAGTATTGTCTTTCTTATAAATGAAGAAGAAAAACATGAATTGAGGGAGAAATATGAAGAGAACAAAGAGAAGGAGAGAAAGAAAGGAAACAAGATAGGGTTTAATTTTTCTTAGTCTTAAGAGTGATTTTGGAGCTGTTCAAGAAGGGAAAAAGGTAGAGGAAGAGAAGAGCTTGCATTTGAGCTAAAGATTCCTTCATTTGGTGAAGAATGAAGGTAAGATCATTTTAAATCTTTTAAATTTTTGGAAGGATTTTAGTTCATGGAATTTAGAAAATGCATGGGTTTAAGTATTCTAGAACCAATTTTAGTGATTTTGCTTTGAGGGAGTTTCGATTGAAACCCTATTGAGTGAGATTTTTGTTATTGTATAAAGCGATCAAACGAGAATTGTTATGTATCCTGCAAACTATCATGGAAATAATTCTGATGATTATCCCATCCATAACAAAAGTCAGGTTGATCAGTCCAAACATTGTTATAGGATTGAGAATATGAATTATAAAAGAAATTACTTCCATCCATAATTTTTAATTTTTTTAAAACACGAAACAACAAAAAAATGAACAGATCACAAAATAAAAGAAAAGAAATCACTTACGAACAAATATATACAAAACACCAATTAAATCACAAACAAAAATAAAACACCGCACTCTCCGGCAACGACGCCAAAATTTGACCGCGCGTTGTAATGCTAATCCAAATTAAAATAACTAGACTACTACTATAAAGTGGTGAGTCTAGGTCGATCCTGTTAAGTCAAAATGACTTTACGTAAATAATTTTGATGGAGAACAAATAATAATGACAAAAGAAAGTAAGACGGAAGCAGAACAAAAAGAAGACGGAAGGAGCAAAGTCAAAAAACAGATGGAAGAAATACAGACGATGAAAAAGCAGACGATAGCGCAAACACAAAAAACACAGACGAGAGAGGAGAAACAAAAAGAAGACGGAAGCAAATGAAAGTCAAACGATACAAAAGACAGACGAAAGAAAATCAGACGCAAGGCGCGAGAATAAAAATAAGACGGAAGCGCAAGATACAAAAGACAGACGAAAGAAAATCAGACGCAAGGCGCGAGAATAAAAATGAGACGGAAGCGCAAGGTGAAAAACA